>ML395487.1:0-61240 GCA_005239525.1 Nicotiana knightiana | reverse complement strand
GATTGTTTGCCAACCCATAACTCTAGAATATCAATTTACATTGAATTCGTCTTTAAGTTAGTTGTCTCTTTAATCTCTTAATTTACTATTTTAGATTAACTTTAGTTAATTATTTGTTTGAGTTTAGTTTAGTTGATAGTTAATCACAAGTCCCTGTGGGTACGATATCTGGACTTAAAATCCTATATTACTTCTCGACCACGTACACTTGCGTATGCATTGGGAAATCAACCAACAGTACCTGCTCTTCAGTTAGATTATCAAAGAACTCTACCCACTCCTTCACAGTCTCGGCTGAGCAAGCCTGTGTAGAATATATGTCGTCCGCTTGGGGTGATGGAAGGCAATGTGATCATTCCAAGCCCTTCGTAGAATTTCCTGGTGGTATTGACCTTTTTGGAGATGTTCTAAGAGCCATAGTTGTAGTAATAGATTTCAACCTTCGAAGTGGTTAGCTCCTTTTTGACAAAGTTCTAAGGCTTAATAAATGTCTGATAAGATCATCGGGACAATGCTGAAGGTTTGCCCNAGGCGAGTTGTACTTCGGGAGAAGGCTACGAGAAATATTAACCTCGTCAATCAATAAACCTGATCCTAAGATTTAGATCGAAAACTCAACGGGATTGTTTGCCAACCCATAACTCTAGAATATCAAATTACATTGAATTCGTCCTTAAGTTAGTTGTCTCTTTAATCTCTTAATTTACTATTTTAGATTAACTTTAGTTAATTATTTGTTTGAGTTTAGTTTAGTTGATAGTTAATCACAAGTCCCTGTGGGTACGATATCTGGACTTAAAATCCTATATTACTTCTCGACCACGTACACTTGCGTATGCATTGGGAAATCAACCAACAGTACCTGCTCTTCAGTTAGATTATCAAAGAACTCTACCCACTCCTTCACAGTCTCGGCTGAGCAAGCCTGTGTAGAATATATGTCGTCCGCTTGGGGTGATGGAAGGCAATGTGATCATTCCAAGCCCTTCGTAGAATTTCCTGGTGGTATTGACCTTTTTGGAGATGTTCTAAGAGCCATAGTTGTAGTAATAGATTTCAACCTTCGAAGTGGTTAGCTCCTTTTTGACAAAGTTCTAAGGCTTAATAAATGTCTGATAAGATCATCGGGACAATGCTGAAGGTTTGCCCGTCAATCCCCTCAATCAAAGCTTTGGTTACCATAGCCAACCTGGTGTGGATCCTTTCCTTCTTTGTTGGAAACACTATCAGTCCCTCGACGTGACAATGAATTCATCTGTTGGGAACCACTCAAACATCCACTGTACCTGCTCTTCAGTTAGATTATCAAAGACTCTACCCACTCTTTCGCAGTCTCCGGCTGAGCAAACCTGTCTAGAATATATGACATCCGCTTGGGGTGATGGAAGGCAATGTGATCATTCCAAGCCCTTCGCAGACGTTCCTGGTGGTATTGACCTTTTTGAAAATGTTCTAAGAGCCATAGTTGTAGTAATAGATTTCAACCTTTGAAGTGGTTAGCTCCTTTTTTACAACGTTCTAAGGCTTAATAAATCTCTGATAAGATCATCATGACAATGCTGAAGGTTTGCCCGTCAATCCCCTAAATCAAATCTTTGGTTACCATAGCCAACCTGGTGTGGATCCTTTCCTTCTTTGTTGGAAACACTATCATTCCCAAAAACATGCAACGAATACAAATACCCTACGGTGGATATGCCCATAGAGTTAATGTCAAATTCTTCGTGGTAGGTATGGTATGATTTACTGTGACCGTACCTTTCATATAAGTACTCGAAGAGTATGTATGACTGTTTCAAACACTCTAACTCAGTATTATTCTTCAGACCTATCATTTTTAGAAAACCTTTGCCTGTGCGGTTCTCAAGCACTAATAACCCAGGGGTTTCCTAGACTAACCCCGCTAGTCCTCCTATTTCCTCTAGAAGCGGTGTCATGTCAATACTCCCAAAACGGAATACGACTCTTTCACTATCCCAGAACAATGTGGCAGCCTCGGTCAGCATGTTGTTGGGTTGGATGTCTAGGAGACACGGTATATTACCCATGTATTTGTTGACATGTTTCTTGTCACTAGAAGAAAGGTCTTCCCACCAGTTTAGGAGCTTAGGATGGATATTGATGACCATACCGAATCTGGGGACTTCGTGCCTCATATTTCTGCAAGACAAACATAGTAGGCCCTTACCCCCGCCAGACTCGACTATTTATACATTTATGATTAGCATACAAACCTTTAGTGCTCCAAATAAATGCACATAACGTGATTGTGTCCGTTGGGATTATGGAAACCCCGGTGGACTTTGGACAAGGCTATCTTAAAGGGTTTTTGTGCAGACGACACATTAACCTAGCTAGGTATGACCATGATGCATGCACAATATAATAGAATAAGGTTTCTATGGGGTTTTAGACTAGTACCCTTGAGCAGACAACTCAAGGGGGGAGGCACAGAACCATCGACTGCACCGCTAATCAACTGGTTTTACCGCAAATAAGCCTTTCTGAAATTAAGGGTGATATAAAATAAGAAGAGCGCAACAACTTATCAAACGTTTCTATAGGATTCGTATTGGCACGAGCGGAATATGATGTTGAGCATGATTATGCAACAATAAATAAGCAATAAAAGCATGTTGACATGTATTTGCACGTTATGAAAGCGGTAAATACAACAAGTATAAATTAAAACGGATTACAAAGGGAAACATGTTAATTTTGCTTTTGAGAAAGATTAAATACTTAAAAGAAATAAACAATTGAAATGGTAAAAGCCTAAGAAATCCACAGCAGAGTCGCCATGTTGTCTCACCCCCTTTTTCCTATCCTTTCGGATCGGTCAGGGTTTTTGAAATTCTTGGGACAACTCGTCTCCTTTTGGGAAATGGGTATGTAAGGAATTGAAGAGTCGCCACCTAACGAATTAAGGTGCATTAGGGCACCTACTGAGGGCCATTATAACACAGATTTCAATAACCAGAGATTGGGTAAGGGCTTGAAATTACTTCAAGGGCAAGGTGTTAGGCACCCCTCAAAATCCACAACTTTGGTTCTTGGCCAAACAAGCTTTGTGAATTTAAACAAGTAGCAAATAAGCAATTAAAGCATAAACAAATAAAAGGTATTGAAAAGATTCACAGTCTAAGAACACATGTGAAGTGAACTTTTAAAAGATTTAAAGTCTGAGCACATATATAAGGTTTTGAATGATTTACAGTCTAAGCACACATGTGTAAGGGATAGGGGAATCTTAGGTTGTTTATCCTATAGGTTCACATCAGTATAATGCCCGGTAATCACTCTTTAGAAAGGAGTTACACGTGGCATTAGCTTACCGGTCATCATATCGATATCTACCCTTTCCCACCCCTTAGTAGTTATTTAAGCGAGTGTTATTTAACGACCTATATGCGTGTTGTTACCCATCCCCTTTTAATGATCTTAGAGGAAATTAGGGCCTCTACTATAGGCAGTTCTAGACAGACCCCCTAAGGTTAAAATGAGAAAATACTAGGCGACATGTAAGAACAAATAGGACTTAACAAGTAAAGGCAGGAAACAAGCAATTAAGAGGCTCAGATTTACCTCCACAGATAATACCCATAAACAACACGACTCAAACATAAACAAGAGGAATTTTTATTAAACATGATCCTAAGACATGATGTCTAAGTGAATCTCCAAACACGTAAGGTATGCATCTTTATTTTATAAACTCAGAAGCAGGGGCCCTAATCAGTTGCCTACTGATTTTAAGCATGTTAGCCATTAAGTAGTGGACACAAAAGAGACAATTTTCAAGTTTTATAAAGACTGATTACCTAAGGCTTGCCTATGCGTGGAATAATGCACAATACTTAACAGAATTATTAATAAATTAGAAGTTGTTTTACCTAAAGCATGTTGTTCTAAATGTTGTAAACCTGAGGATACAGGGGTTATTACCAGTTTTATCTAACACAGGATAATCAGATGTGAGATTGTCTTATGTCCTCTTCCATGTATCAGTAGTTTAACTTGGTGTGACTGAGCGAGTACGAACGAGATCCTAAACATGGTATCTAACATGCATATATAAAATGCAGAATGATTCCAGGATATGAAAAATTCCTAAAGCATGATTTCCAAAAGCACAGAAAGTTACAGCATAATGTAAGGATGTGCAGGAGCAACATTGTGTATGTCAATGTTGTTATTTAGCCTAGAAGCAGGATTTCTAAGTGATAAATAGGGTCAAATAAGACACTGAAGTAGTAAACCTAAAACATGATATCGAATGCATGACATGTTTTGAATGTATTGGTCCTAAACATGGATTCTAATGCACATATAGGAAATGTAAACTTAAGGCATGATTTCTACACATTCATATTGATAACATATATAACTACCCTCCCCTTTTTCACTAGTCAACCCTAATATTTGTTTACAATAATTATTACAAGCCAATATTGAAATGAATTACATATATAGAAAAGGGAAAAGAAGAAGTTATACTATAGGGAGCCTGACGCAATCCCAGATATACCAAACTGCCCACAGCCTCATGTGCCAAAGTATTTCATAACCTTTTTATGTCCGGGTGTGTCAGAGTTCCCTAAGGACCTCAAGGGATCCCGGGCAGTGCTCGCACCCAAATTTTACAACCATAATTGAGTAAGTGCAGTGTGGAAGTGCCAGCCCCAGTGCATCAGAGTTCAGAAGGATTTCACAGGGATCCCAAAGGAGTCACACACTGGAGGGACAGAAGTTAAAGACATAAGAGTAGAGTGAGAGTGCTTGGCAAAGTTTTGAAAAAGTTTCAATAGGGAGACAATGTTGAAAGAGACTCAGTTGAAATAGCTTTTGAAAATGAGAGAGTTGTTTAGTAAAACAGCCTTTTGGAAACAGTTATGTAGCAGATCAATCATGGACCCAAAACAGGTTTAGTAACTCTCAAAGTCTTTCACACAGGGGTGATGGGAATTGGGGACATATAGAGCACATAGAACACATGAGAATGACATCTCTTGTAGGGGTTCATGGGATTAGGGTACAGTATGAACTCCAGAATCAATACAAGATCAAGCAACTTATGGTACAAATTCTTTTGCCAAAGAAAGGCTCATACTAGAAACCAGATAAACNGGGGAGGGTAACATATTCATGCTGATCTTAAGGGGGGTAGTACATAACATAACATTCTAGATATAAAATAATGTAAACATATCAACTAAATGTTGCACAATAAAATCATACATAGAAACAAACTAGAAACAAGATAAATTGAAGTAGTAAAAGAAACATATTGGTTTTGGGACTTGAATTGAAATACCAGTAGAGATATTAGACACAAAGTGAAGAATAGGAGAGCACAATAATTAGCCTTGGCTTGCAGCCGGCTAACTCAGAATAATAGTAAGTAACAAAGAAAGAAAGCAAAAAAGCTTTTGAGTGTGAGAGAGAGTCTTTGAACCAATGTGTTCGTGTCTTTCTGTTAATGAGAGAGAATATATATATATATGGTTAAAACTAGGTAGAATATTAAGGTAAGAATCAAAGTCGTGCATTAAATATGGAACTAGGTATCAATAAGTATAAAAATAGTATTAGTACTCCTTTAATTAAGGGAGTTAACTTCAAAAGGTAAAGACATGTAGCAAATAAGGAAAGAGACCATATGTGACTGGAATATAGAACATAAGAAAATAATTTCAGCACAGTATGGGTAGAAACTAAGCAATTAAGCTAGGTACAGAGTTCCCTAAGGACCTCAAGGGATCCGGGGCAGTGCTCACACCCAGGTTTCACAACCATAATTGAGTAAGTGCAGTGTGAAAGTGTCAGCCCCAGTGCATCAGAGTTCAGAAGGATCTCACAGGGATCCCAAAGCAGTCACACACTAGAGGGACAGAAGTTAAAGACGTAAGAGTAGAGTAAGAGTGCTTGACATAATTTTGAAGAAGTTTCAATAGGGAGACAGTGTTGAAAGAGACTCAGTTAAAATAGTTTTTGCAAATGAGAGAGTTGTTTAGTAAAACAGCCTTTTGAAAACAGTTGTGTAGCAGATCAATCATACACCCAAAAGAGGTTCAGTAACTCTCAAAGTCTTTGACACAGGGGTGATGGGAATTGGGGACATGTAGAGCACATATCACACATGAGCATAACATCTCTTCCAGGGGTTCATGGGATTAGGGTACAGTATGAAATCCAGAATAAATACAAGGTCAAGCAACTTATGGTACGAATTGTTTTGTCAAAGAAAGGTTCATACTAGAAACAAGATAAACAAAAAATAGAACATAGTCACATTGAGACATACTACAAAGAGGGGGTCGGGGGTGGGGAGGGTAACATATTCATGGTGATCTTAAGAGGGGGGTAGTACATAACATAACATGCTAGATATACAATAATGTAAACATGTCCACTAAATGTTGCACAATAAAATCATAGGTAGAAACAAACCAGAAATAAGACAAACTGAAGTAGTAAAAGAAACATATTGGTTTTGGGACTTGAATTGAAATCAGAACATACCAGTAGAGAGATAGTAAACATAAAGTGAAGAATAAGAGAGCACAGTAATTAGCCTTGATTTGCATCCGGCTAACTCAGAATAATAGTAAGTAACAAAGAAAGAAAGCAAAAAAGCTTTTGAGTGTGAGAGAGAGTCTTTGAACCAATGTGTTCGTGTCTTTCTGTTAATGAGAGAAGTATATATATCGGCTAACTAAGAATAATAGTAAGTAACAAAGAAAGAAAGCAAAAAAGCTTTTGAGTGTGAGAGAGAGTCTTTGAATCAATGTGTCTGTGTCTTTCTGTTAATGAGAGAATATATATATATATATACATATATATATAGGTTAAAACTAGGTAGAATATTAAGGTAAGAATCAAAGTTGTGCATTAAATATGGAACTAGGTATCAATAAGTATAAAATTAGTATCAGTACTCCCTTAATTAAGGGAGTTAACTTCAAAAGGTAAAGAAATGTAGCAAATAAGTAAAGAGACCATATGTGACTGGACTATAGCACATAAGGAAATAATTTCAGCACAGTATGGGTAGAAAGTAAGGATTAAGGCTAGGTACAGAAAATCATAATTAAAGAAAGATTTGTAAGAATGAATTGACAGTGTAATCAATCAGATAATGAGACAAGAGAATAACTTATAGGTCAGAAATCAGTAGAGAGTATTACCATAGGAGATCAGTAAAGGTTTCAATCAAAGGGAATCAGGGATTCAAAATGGAAGACAGTGTTAATCAGATGAACAGAATAAATATAATATAGGCAGGAGAAGCAAGCTCAAAAACCCTAATAGGCACATTAGGGTAAAAATAACATAAAATCACACATTCAACTAGAACATAGTATTGATTAGGAGAATTAGAACAAATTTCTGAGAATAAGCGAGTTAAGCACATCATATGCAAGAAGAAGCAGAAATCAGAAGCATTAATAAGCTAAATAGGGTAAAAATCACAAAGGCTCAAAACGTTCATGAGAAACAAGCACACATACAGATTAAATAAACGAATCATCAAAGACAGACTCAGAACCCGGGATTAAGACCAAGAAGTTGGGTTTTCAACATAATAAATTAGATAAAAGGGAAAAACTTAAATAAACGTTTAAACATAGTAAAAATTATAGAATAATACTATAAATCAGAGGAAAAATTGTTTTAAAAAGGGGTTAAGAAACCCTAGTTTTGAAGACGAAAAGGCATTTTTTTTAAATCGGAGAGATTCTCAGGAAAACAGTAAAGATAACTCATTACTCAGATTTGTTATAGATCAGAAGAGTCAAGAGATAAGTTAGGGTTTTGAGAGAGATAACCCAAAGATAAAGAGATTATGTCTTACAAACCATAGGTTTAGCCGGAAATAGAAAGATCTTACTCGGACAGGCCAAGGGTGGCCTACGAACGGCAAGAATCAGACCATATGTGCGAGTTGAACAGCCGCTGGTCCCATGAAGTCCTTAGGGTAGATAACTCAAAATACAGTTAGGGATACATGCAGGGCACACAGAGCATGCTTGTGAGTCCTAAATACTACCCGACATAACATAGTAGTATCGACGCACAGACTCTCGTCACTTCGTCCGTGCGTAGCCCCCGCAAATAAGGACATTTACTCATTTATAATTACCTATGAGGACAATTCCCTCTTACAAGGTTGGAAAGGAGACTCACCTCGTGCCGAATCTACTTCTCGGACCAAGAACGCGCTCGAAACTCCAAACTCTACACTCGAGGACTCGAAACTAGCCAAATGTTATACAAATATATCAATTCTTGCTCAAAGTATGGAAATTATCCTACTTATTTAGTAAATTCATCATTCTTGAAGAAATCCCAAAATTCACCCCGGGCCCACAAGCTCAGATTCCGGAAATTTTTGAAGAAAACACTCACCCATAACTTAAGGGTCACTAATATATGATTTTTGTATGATTTCATGGTTAATAAGTGGGGAAATTCCCCAAAGTACACCAAGCCCTAGGTTTCTACCCTAACCCTTGATTTACACTATTCAGGGTGTTAATATTACTAGAAATTGATGTATTAAACCAACATTGAAATGAAAATTACTTACCTCTTAGTAGCTAGGTCGTTTGGCTCTCTCTCAAGCTCCCAAAGTCGACAAGGGTGGAAGAAATGGGGTGAAAAATGGTTAAGTCCCATGTTTAAAGAACCCACTTCCATCAGTGAGGTCGCACGTGCGGGTCGAGGACCGCACCTGCGAGCCAAGGCTCGCACATGCGGAAGTGGCCAAGAAGTCTTGGGATCGCACCTGCGGAGCTCCGCTCCTGCGGAAACATGTCCGCACCTGCGATTTTGGACCTCCTCCCCTGGGGCCGCACCTGCGAGGCCTTGACCGCAGGAGCGGTCTCGTACCTGCGACAGATCTTTCTCCGTCCCTAATACTCACTAGGGTCATTAACAACAACATAATTAAATAAATCTCGACAGGATTAGCAGTCATGGAAATCAAGAAGACATGGAATGTCAAGTATGTAAATTGCAATCTACCGTCAAGTTTCAATAACAATTATAATAAAAGTCCCAAGTTACCTCCCTCATGAATAATTTTATTTAATAATAATAAGACTCCCAGTCAAATACATAGCACATAGTATGCCGAAGCGAACAACCAAACCAACGCGAAAATAAATGTGCACTGCCGAGGGTCAAACGGCTCGAACCATGGATGCATCTATTAACCCGCTCGTGAATCGATCATGCGATGCAGTTGACATAATTATAAGTCTACCCCGCTCACACATCATACATGAGACGCGGATGCTTATATACGTACACAGAGTTATCAGGAAATTCAAGAATTTAATAGATATCATACTTGGGAAACAAGAATTGAGGCAACAGTAAGTCTGAATGTAACTCCCCAATATTCTCATCTAGTTCAAGTATAATAAACAACTCAAAATACAATTAGGGGTACATGCAGGGCACACAGAGCATGCTTGTGAGTCCTAAAAACTACCCGACATAACATAGAAGTATCGACGCACAGACTCTCATCACTTCGTCCGTGTGTAGCCCCCGCAAATAAAGACACTTACTCATTTATAATTACCTATGGGAACAATTCCCTCTTACAAGGTTGGAAAGGAGACTCACCTCGTGCCGAATCTACTTCTCGGACCAAGAACGCGCTCGAAACTCCAAACTCTACACTCGAGGACTCGAAACTAGCCAAATGTCATACAAATATATCAATTCTTGCTCAAAGAATGGAAATTATCCTTCTTATTTAGTAAATTCATCATTCTTGAAGAAATCCCAAAATTCACCCCGGGCCCACAAGCTCAGATTCCGGAAATTTTTGAAGAAAACACTCACCCATAACCTAAGGATCACTAATATATGATTTTTGTATGATTTCATGGTTAATAAGTGGGGAAATTCCCCAAAGTCCACCAAGCCCTAGGTTTCTACGATAACCCTTGATTTACACTATTCAGGGTGTTAATATTCCTAGAAATTGATGTATTAAACCAACATTGAAATGAAAACTATTTACCTCTTAGTAGCTAGGTCGTTTGTCTCTCTCTCAAGCTCCCAAAGTCGACAATGGTGGAAGAAATGGGGTGAAAAATGGTTAAGTCCCATGTTTAAAGAACCCACTTCCATCAGTGAGTTCGCACGTGCGGGTCGAGGAACGCATCTGCGAGCCAAGGCTCGCACATGCGGAAGTGGCCAAGAAGGCTTGGGATCGCACCTGCGGAGCTCCGCTCCTGCGGAAACATGTCTGCACCTGCGATTTTGGACCTCCTCCCCTGGGGCCGCACCTGCGAGGCCTTGACCGCAGGAGCGGTGTCGCACCTGCGACAGATATTTCTCCGTCCCTAATACTCACTAGGGTCATTAACAACAACATAATTAAATAAATCTCGACAGGATTAGCAGTCATGGAATATCAAGTATGTAAATTGCAATCTACCGTCAAGTGTCAATAACAATTATAATAAAAGTCCCAAGTTACCTCCCTCATGAAGCATTTTATTTAATAATAATAAGACTCCCAGTGAAATACATAGCACATAGTATGCCGAAGCGAACAACCAAAGAAATGAGAAAATAAATGTGCACTGCCGAGGGTCAAACGGCTCGAACCATGGATGCATCTATTAACCCGCTCGTGAATCGATCATGCGATGCAGTTGACATAATTATAAGTCTACCCTGCTCACACATCATACATGAGACGCGGGTGCTTATATACGTACACAGAGTTATCAGGAAATTCAAGAATTTAATAGATATCATACTTGGGAAACAAGAATTGAGGCAAAAGTAAGTCTGAATGTAACTGCCCAATATTCTCATGCTAGTTCAAGTATAATAAACAACTCAAAATACAGTTAGGGATACATGCAGGGCACACAGAGCATGCTTGTGAGTCCTAAAAACTACCCGACATAACATAGTAGTATCGACGCACAGACTCTCGTCACTTCGTCCGTGCGTAGCCCCCGCAAATAAGGACATTTACTCATTTATAATTACCTATGAGGACAATTCCCTCTTACAAGGTTGGAAAGGAGACTCACCTCGTGCCGAATCTACTTCTCGGACCAAGAACGCGCTCGAAACTCCAAACTCTACACTCGAGGACTCGAAACTAGCCAAATGTTATACAAATATATCAATTCTTGCTCAAAGTATGGAAATTATCCTACTTATTTAGTAAATTCATCATTCTTGAAGAAATCCCAAAATTCACCCCGGGCCCACAAGCTCAGATTCCGGAAATTTTTGAAGAAAACACTCACCCATAACCTAAGGGTCACTAATATATGATTTTTGTATGATTTCATGGTTAATAAGTGGGGAAATTCCCCAAAGTCCACCAAGCCCTAGGCTTCTACCCTAACCCTTGATTTACACTATTCAGGGTGTTAATATACCTAGAAATTGATGTATTAAACCAACATTGAAATAATAATTACTTACCTCTTAGTAGCTAGGTCGTTTGGCTCTCTCTCAAGCTCCCAAAGTCGACAATGGTGGAAGAAATGGGGTGAAAAATGGTTAAGTCCCGTGTTTAAAGAACCCACTGCCATCAGTCAGTTCGCACGTGCGGGTCGAGGACCGCACCTGCGAACGAAGGCTCGCACATGCGGAAGTGGCCAAGAAGGCTTGGGATCGCACCTGCGGAGCTCCGCTCCTGTGGAAACATGTCTGCACCTGCGATTTTGGACCTCCTTCCGTGGGGCCGCACCTACGAGGCCTTGACCGCAGGAGCGGTATCGCACCTGCGACGGGGCAACCGCACATGCGGTCACACCAGTTCAGGTGCACCAACAGTTAAGGCTGCTGGTTTTTAGCCTCGTTTGGTGCCTGAGAGGCACCTGGACCCACCCGAGCCAACGTCCACATATACCAACAAATTGTAAATCATGTTACAGAATCGCCCGAGACTTCAGAACACCCAAACCAACGCTAAAACTGAAAATCACCCCTCAAAACCCCTTAAAATCAAACTTAAGAACTTTAAGTTCTTGAATTCGGTATCAATGCGTCGAACCAACCTATACTACTCGAAATTACACTAAATTTTTCAAGCAAATCATAAATGACATAAAAAGACTATTCCCGGTCTCAGCATTCCGTTCGGACCTCGATAACACAAAAACACGTTCCAAACAAAATTATTATCTTAAGGATACTCTATTTTTCGCTATTTCGCGTCGAAACGCTCCCGGGTCATCCAAAACCCATTCCGGACATAAGCACGAGTCCTAAATCATAATATGAAGCTACTGGAATCATCGAAACTCGATTACGAGGTCGTTTACTCAAAATGTTGACCGAAGTCACACTTGGCCTTAAAGGCCAACCTTAAGGAACCAAGTGATCCTATACCACTCTAAGCACTTCCAAATCCCGAACTACCCGTCCCCGCAAGTCATAAATCACTACAAGCTTCTATGGGAAGTCTTATCTAGGGGAACAGGGTCCGAATACGTAATATGACCAGTCGGGTCATTACATTTTCCACCTCTTACCTCGAGCGGGTCTAGAATCATACCTGAAGTGCTGAATAAGTGTGAGTATCTGCTCCGCACGTCCTCCTCGGACTCCTAAGTTTCCTCTTCGGCTGGTTGGACCCTCCACTAGACCTTCATAGGAGAAACTCTCTTGGATATCAACTGGTGGTCTGTCTGTCAATAATAGCAGTTGGCTCCTTCTCGTAGCCCAATCTCTCATCCAACTGAATAGTGCTGAAATCAACCACGTGAGAGGAGTCAGCGTGATATCTCCGGAGCATGGATACATGAAAGACCGAATGAACTCTTGATAGACTAGGAGGTAAGGCAAACTCTTAAGCAACCTCTCCAACTCGCCTCAATACCTCGAAAGGACCTATAAACCTCGGGCTCAACTTTCCCTTATTCCGGAACCTCATAATGCCCTTCATCAAAGAAACCTTCAGTAGAACCTCGTCTCCCTCCATAAATTATACATCACGTGCCTTCTGATCCGCGTAACTCTTTTGTCTGGGTTGTGCTGTGCGGAGCCTCTCCTGAATCAACTTCACCTTCTCCAAGGCATCCCTCATCAGGTCTGTGCCATATAACATAACCTCGCCAAAGGCAATAACTGATCCCACTGACCTCCAAAGTCAATCACACATGCCCTGAGCATGTCCTCCAATATCTGCATTGTACACTCCGACTGCCCATCAGTCTGCGGATGAAATACTGTGTTGAGATCTATCTGAGTGCCCATCTCTCTATGCAATGCTCTCCAGAAGTGCGAGGTGAACTGAGGACCTCCATATGATATAATGGACACCGGCACACCGTGGAACCGGACTATCTCCCGAATATAGATCTGGGCTAGGCTCTCAGAAGTATAAGTAGTAGCCACAGGAAGGAAATGCGCCAATTTGGTCAATCTATCCACAATGACCCAAACTGCGTCGACCTTCCGCAAAGTCCGAGGCAACCCAAACATGAAATCCATAGTGATGCGCTACCACTTCCACTCAGGAATAGGCATCTGCTGGAGTAGGCCTCCTGGCCTCTGGTGCTCATACTTAACCTGATGTCAATTAAAACACCTAGCCACATACTCTCCAATGTCTTTATTCATCCGCCTCCACCGGTAATGCTGCTTCAAATCACGATACATCTTTGTAGCACCAGGATGAATAGAATACCGAGAACTGTGTGCCACCGCTAGAATCTTCTCCCTCAGACCATCGACATTAGGAATACATAAACGGCCCTGGAGTCTCTGAACACCATCCTCGCCAATAGTAACCTCCTTGGCACCACCCTCAACCACTGTCTCCCTTAGCTCTGCCAAATACGGATCATCAAAATGTTGAGCCTTAATCTCTACCAATAACGTAGACTGAGCAATAACATGTGCAAGAACTCGACGAGGCTCTAAGAGGTCTAATCTCACCAGGCGATTAGCCAAGGACGGAATGTCCAAGGTGAGAGGTCTCTCCTATGCTGCAATATAAGCCAAGCTACATATACTCTCTGCCTTCCTGCTCAAAGTATCTGCTACCACATTTTCCTTGCCTGAATGATAAAGAATGGTGATGTCGTAATCCTTAAGCAACTCAAACCACCTGTGCTGCCTCAAATTAAGATCCCTTTGCTTGAACAAATGCTGCAAGCGGTGGTGGTCTGTATAAACCTCACAAGACACCCCATACAAGTAATGCCTTCAAATTTTAAGAGCATGAACAATCACCGCCAACTCCAAATCATGCACCGGATAATTCTTCTCATGAACCTTCAGCTGGCGCGAAGCATAAGCGATAACTCTCCCTTTCTGCATCAACACACACCCCAAGACAACGCGTGAAGCGTCTCAATACACTGTATTCATCAAAAAACCGGAAGGCAATACCAGAACTGGTGCTGAGGTCAATGCTGTCTTGAGCTTCTGAAAGCTCGCCTCACACTCGTCGGACCACCAGAACGGATCATTCTTCTATCTAGTCAATGGGTTGCAATGGATGAAAATCCCTCCACAAATCACCGATAGTAGCCTGCTAAACCCAAGAAACTCCTGATCTTTGTGGCTGAAGTAGGACGTGGCCAACTTTGAAATGCCTCAATCTTGTTAGGATTAACCTTGATATCCTCTCCGGATACTATATGCCCCAAGAATGCCACATAATCGAACCAAAACTCACACTTGGAGAACTTAGCATATAGCTTCTGTTCTCGCAAAATATGGAGCACAACTCTCAAATGTTGTTCGTGCTCTCCTAGGCTATGTGAGTAAATCAAGAACCCTGTTCATCAAGTCCATAAATGATGTTGGGAATTAGTCAAGCCAAACAACATCACTAGGAACTCATAGTGGCCATATCTTGTACGGAAAGCAGTCTTCGAAACATCTGAGGTTCGAATCTTCAGTTGGTGGTACCCCGATCTCAAGTAAATCTTAGAAGACACCCTAGGACCATGCAGCTGGTCAAACAAATCATCGATACACAGAAATGGATACTTGTTCTTAATGGTAACCTTGTTCAACTAGCGGTAGTCAATACACATCCGCATAGACCCATCCTTCTTCTATACAAACAGAATTGGTGCACCCCATGGCAATACACTCCGTCTGATAAACCCCTTAGCCAACAACTCCTCAAGCTGCTCCTTCAACTCTTTCAGAGCCATACGGTACGGGGGAATGGAAATATGCTGAATGCCTGGAGCTACATCAATGCATAAATCAATATCATGATTCGTAGGCATGCTAGGGAGGTCTGAAGGAAATACATCAGTAAATTCTCGAACAACTGGCACTGAATCAATCGTCGAGGACTCGGCGGTGGTGTCCCGCACATAAGCAAGATACGCCAAACAACCCTTCTCGACCATATGTCGAGCCTTCTGGAAGGAAATGACTCTACTGGCTGCACTAACTGAGGAACCTCTACACTCCAGCTTAGGAAACTCGGGCATGGCCAAAGTAACCATATTTGCTTGGCAACCCAAGATGTCATGATAGGGAGATATCCAATGCATCCCCCAGATATTCTCAAAATCAACCATATCGAGCAATAGGAGGCCCGCTTTAGTCTCGAACCCACAGAATGTGACCACACAGGACTGATAGATCCAGTCTACCACCATATAATTTCCCACGGGAGTGGACACATAAATAGGATTACCCAAGGACTTACGAGGAATACCCAGAAAACAAGGAAATAAGGCAGACACATATGAATAAGTAGATCCTGGGTCAAATAGCACTGATGCCTCTCTACAACATACTGAAATAGTACGTGTGATCACGGCGTCTAAAGCCACTGCATCTGCTCGGGACGGAATAACATAGAACCTGGCTGGTGTACCTGAAGACTAACCTCCACTGGACTGAATAGGAGCTAGTTGAGCTCCCCCTGCCTGGCCTCTACCTCTGGGACGACCTCTACCAGCCTATCTTCCACCTCTGGGTGTACGGGGCACAGGTGCTGAGTATGCAGGCTGATAACTCTGATGGACGGCCATGCCCCGAAGCCTGGCACAAGTCCTCCTCATGTGGCCTGAATCCCCACACTCATAACATCTCATTGGTGGCATGGCCTGCTGTCCTGAAGAAGAACCCTAGATAGCTGGGGTACGGTGAGAACCCTCTGGCATGGCACTAAAGTAAGGACTAGAAGACCCCTGATGACCTGAATACCCGCCAGAGGAACCCTGAATGGCTGGTGGGAATTAAGGACACTCCGACATGGCGATGAAATAACGTCTCACTGGAGCACCACGGGGAGGTCGTGGAGCAGCTGAATATGGAGGCCATCTGGGCTGGCCTCTACCTAACTGACCTCTACCCCTGGCTTGGGCACCTCTGAAATATCCAGAAAATCTAGCTCTCTTGTCCTGCTAACCTGATCTATGCCCCTCGATCGGTAACCCTTAATCTGGCGAGCTTTCTTGACCACAAGCTGATAGGGAGTACCCATCTCCACCTCTCGAGCTATGTTGGCTCTAATACCTGAGTGCAGCCCAGCCACAAACTGCTGCACTCTCTCAGTATCAGTAGGAAATATCATAAAGGCATGGAGAGACAACTCTGAAAACCTGACCTCATATTCGGTCACTAACATCTTCCCTGCTCCAGCTGCTCAAACTGATACCATAGCTCATCCCACTCAGAGGGTGGAATATACCTGTCCAGGAACAGTTAAGTGAACCGCTCCCATGTGATAGGTGGGGACCTGCTGGCCTGCCAAGGATAAATGACTGTAACCATCTGCGGGCCCTACCCTCTAGCTGAAAAGTAGTGAAATCAACTACATAGGACTCCAGAATCCTCATGTTGTGCAGTCTGTCCCTGCACCTATCAATGAAGTCCTAGGCACCCTCGCCTCTCTCACCTCCGAAGACAGGAGAGTGAAATCGAGTCCATCTATCAAGTAGCTTCTATGGATCACTGTCCGCAGCTGGTCTGAGCTCTGGTGCTGCTGCTACCGATTGTGCTCTACCCACAGGCAGTGTACCCGGAGTCTGATATACCGTCGTTGCATGTCCTGCGGCCTGGGAAGTGGGGGTCTGAACTCCCCCTCCCGCCTGGGATGTGGCAGGATCTGCTGGAAATAAACCAGCCTGGGTCATAGTGTCCATGAACCGCATCATACGGCCCATGATCTCCTGGAAGCCCGGTGTAGTCATGAAGTCCATCGGAGCTGGATCTGCTGGGGGCACCTCATCCTGCTCCTCAATAATGGGATCCTCTACCGGATACGCTGGGAGTGCTAATGGAACAATTCTGGGATGCCTTCGTCCCCTACCTCAGGACGGTGCCGTCCCCTGGCCTCTGCCACGGCCCCGGACGGCGGGGGGAGTGACATCTCCCGGTTCCGGAATATCAACTGCATGAGTCCTCACGATCTCTGAGAGAATAGAAGGATGAGATTTAGTAAAGTTGACTGCACGATAGAATATGAATAAAGAGAGGTTTCCTAACACCCTATAGCCTCCCAAAGATAAATACAGACGTCTCTGTATCGATCCGCAAGACTATATCAGTTTTGCCTGTGACTTGTGAGACCTGCGTGAACCTAGAGCTCTGATACCATGTTGTCACGACCCAAATTTCTAACTCAGGTCGTGATGACGCCAAACATCGGAGTCAAGTAAGCCAACACTAGTTTACTAACGAGGTTACCTTATTTAATTGGATATTTAAATACTTTCCATGTTTTAAGTTAAGAAATCGTTAAATGAAAGCGGATAAGTTGGGAAAATTAATTCAATGTAACTATAAAAATCATATGCCAACATATACAGTATAGCAAAAATACTAGAAAGTCTACTACGTGAGCCAGGACCCAGTGTCACAAGTCTACAGGCGACTAGTAGAATGTATAAAACTAGACAAAATGAATGTACAACTGTCTGAAGAGAATTGAATGAAATATCCAAAATAATTGATAACTCCACAGTGCTGCTGAGGATCTCCCGGGGAAGCAACTCACCATGAAGTTAGGCACGGAATATACTCTCAGGATCGCGCTCCGGTCTGATAATCAGATGCACCTGCCTCGAAACCTGTCAAATTAAGTACATAACTGTAGCATGAGTACATATAAACAAATATGTACCTAGTGAGTATCCCGTCTAAACTTGAAGAAGTAGTGACGAGAGGTACACGTAATACTCACTAGGGTCATTAACAACAACATAATTAACTAAATCTAGACAGGATTAGAAGTCATGGAAATCATGAATACATGGAATATCAAGTATGGAAATTCAAGAATTTAATCGAGATCATACTTGGAAAACAAGAATTTAGGAAACAGTAAGTCTGAATGTATCTCCCCAATATTCTCATGCTAGTTCAAGTATAATAAACAACTCAAAATACAGTTAAGGATATATGGAGGGCACACACAGCATGCTTGTGAGTCCTAAAAACTACCCGACATAACATAGTAGTAGCTACGCACGGAATCTCATCACTTCGTGCATGCGTAGCCCCCCGCAAATATGGATATTTAATCATTTATAATTACCTATGGGGAAAATTCCCTCTTACAAGGTTGGAAAGGAGACTCACCTCGTGTCGAATATACTTCTCGGACCAAGAACGTGCCCGAAACTCAAAACTCTACACCCGAGGAATCGAAACTAGCCAGATGTTATACAAATATATCAATTCATGCTCAAAGTATGGAAATTCTCCTACTTATTTAGTAAATTCATCATTCTTGAAGAAATCCAAATATTAACCCCCTGGCCCACATGCTCGTATTTCGGAAATTTTCAAAGAAAACACTCACCCATAAGCTAAGGATCACTAATATATGGTTTTTGTATGATTTCATGGTTAATAAGAGGGGAAATTCCCTAAAGTCCACCAAGCCCTAGGTTTATACCCTAACCCTTGATTTACACTATTTAGGGCGTTAATCTACTTAGAAATTGATGTATTAAACCAACATTGAAGTTGAAATTACTTACCTCATATTAGCTATGTCGTTTGGCTCTCTCTCAAGCTCCCAAAGTCGACAATGGTGGAAGAAATGGGGTGAAAAATGGTTAAGTCACGTGTTTAAAGAACCCACTGCCATCAGTGATTTTGCACATGCGGCTCGACTTCCACACCTGCAGTCTAGCACCTGCGAGCCAAGGCTCCCACCTGCGAAATCGGCCAAGAAGGCCTGGGATCGCACCTGCGGTTCCGCTCCTGCGAAAACATATCCACACCTGTGATTTTAGACCTCCTCCCATGGGCCCGCACCTGCGACTGGGCAACCGCACCTGCGGTCACACTAGTTCAGGTGCACCAACAGTTAAGGCTTCTGGTTTTTAGCCTTGTCTGGTGCTCGGGAGGCACCTAGGCCCACCCAAGCCCCAGTCCAAATATACCAACAACTCTTAAATCACATTACGGACTCGCTTGAGCCTTCGTAAAACCCAAAACAATGATAAAACTCAAAATCACCCCTCAAAACCCCTTAGAATCAAACTTAAGAACTTTAAGTTCTTGAATTCAGTTTTCAATGCGCCGAGCCGACCTATACCACTCGGACTGACACCAAATTTTGCAAGCAAGTCATAAATGACATAACAGAACTATTCCTGGTCTCTAAATTCCATTCGGACCTCGATAACATCCAAACCAAATTATGAACTTGAGAAAACTCTATTTTCGCTATTTGGCGTCGAAACGCTCCCGGGTCATCCAAAAGCCATTCGGGACATACGCACAAGTCCGAAATCATCATACGAAGCTACTGAACCATCGAAACTCGATTCTGAGGTCGTTTACTCAAAATGTTGACCAAAGTCACACTTGGCCTTAAAGGCCAACCTTAAGGAACCAAGTGTTCCTATACCACTCTAAACACTTCCAAATCGCGAAATACCCATCCCCGCAAGTCATAAAACAATACAAGCCGCTATGGGAAGTCTTATCTAGGGGGAACGGGGTCCGAATATGCAATACGACCAGTCGGGTCGTTACAGGTGGTCCGACCGGCTATGCTGTATGGGGCGGAGTGTTGGCCAATCAAGAACTCCCACATGCGGAAGATAAGAGTAGCAGAGATGAGGATGTTGGGATGGATGTGTGGGTGTACCAGGAGAGATAGGATTAAGAATGAAGTTATTCAGGATAGAGTGGGAGTAGCCTCCGTGGAGGACAAGATGCGAGAGTCGAGGTTGAGATAGTTCGGACATGTTAAGAGAAGAAGCATTGATGCTCCTGCTAGGAGGTGTGAGAGGTTGGCCATGGAGAGTTTGAGAAGAGGTCGAGGGAGGCCTAAGAAGTACTGGCGAGAGGTGATTAAGTAGGACATGGCGATGTTTAAGCTCACTGAGGACATGACACTTTATAGGAGGGTGTGGAGGTCGAGGATTAAGGTAGAAGGTTAGTAGGTAGTTTATAGTGTTCACCGATAGGCTTAGTAGAATGCAATTCCCTTCATATTCTTAGATTTTATTACGGTATGTAGTTTTGTTTGCCCCAGGTATTGTATTCCCTATTGATATTATTGGATACTATTTATCATGTATTGTGGTATGTGATTTTTATTGGGTTTTCTAGTCGAGGGTCTATTGGAAACAGTCTCTCTACCTGCTGTCGCGCCCCCTTTTTTCCCCAGGAACTCCTTTCGGGGCTGGTTTGAAAGGGTTTATAACATTAGTTGGGACAACTCATTCCTTTTGGGAAAAGGGGTTTGCATTTTTGAAGAGACGCCGCCTAACGATTTTGAGGTGCGTTAGGGAACCTATCAAGGTTTCATTTATAACTATGTTTGATAACCAGAGACAGGGTAAGGGCTTGAAATTATCCTAAGGGGAAGGTGTTAGCCACCCCTCAGGATCCACAAGTGTGGTTCCCGGCCAAATAGCTTTTGTGAATTTTGTACAATTAGCAAATAAACAAATATGGTTCAAATAGTAAGGGATTTAAGTCTAAGTACAGATAGGTTTGGAAAAACAGTAAATGAAAACATCTAGATTTTGAAAAGAATTATAACCTAAGCATGTTATGGGAGTAAAGGGGTATCCTATGTTTGTTTATAATATGGATCACATCAGTGCAATACCCGGTATGACACTACTCAAAGAGGACTTGCACGTGGTATTAACGCACCGGTCATCATATCCATATCAACCCTTTCCCATCCCGTGAAGGTAATTAAAGCGAATGTTGGTCACGACCTCTATTACATGTTGTTACCCGTCCCTTCCTATCAGCCCTAGAGGAATTTAGGACTTTTATCCTATAAAGGAGGTTCTAGGCAGACCCTTGGGTTTTAAAGGTAAAACTGCTAATGCGACATATAAGAAAACAGATAGGACTTCAATTAAAGGGGAGCATGGAAAAAAAATAGAAGGCCTAAGTACCTCCACTAATATTATGGTCCAAATTCAGATCCTAAGCATGGTATCTAAGTGATAACAACGGGGTAAGATTTATTATATAACTCAGAGAGGAAGTCCTAATTAGTTTTGCCTACTGGTTTTAAGCATGCTGATAGTAATCACCAGAAGACAGTCCTAGATTTATTTTTATGGTTGATTACCTAAGGCTTGACTACACGTGGGATAATATGAAACAGTTGTTCAGAATTATTGACAGTATTAGATCGTTATACCTAAGAGCATGTGATTCTAAGTGTCGCAGAACATACAGGAGTTTATTGTCAGTTTTTAGAGCAGAGTGACATATTTCATACATAGTAACTGGGCTAAGTGTAACATGATTTCTAATGCAAGAATATGCAAAATGACTTAAACATGATTTCTAATGCATGCCGAGTTATGCACAATTTCAAAATAGGCAGATGTGACATTTGTTTTAGTGTTGCTTACCCTAAAAAGGATTTCTAAGTGTATAGCATGATGATCACATGAATAACAACTGATGTTAACTCATTGTTTTAGAACAAGATTTCTGAATGTTTCCAGGACAGGCAGAATCACATAATGACCGTTTATGTTAATGTTTACCTTAGAGGCTGAATTTCTAAGTGATGATGAGATGCTGAAAAAATTATATATGAATCCTATGTAGCATGATATCTAATGCATGAAATTTTTGGCATATATTGTACCTAAACATGGTTGCTATTGCGCATAGAGAAAGTAAACCTAGGAAGCATGGTTTCTACCCTTGATTACACTACATCGTGCATATCACCTACCCCTTTTCACTATCCAACCCCAGAGTTGTTTTACAAATAATTATTACAGACCAATGGGTATGAATTACATAATTGAAATGAGGAAAATAAGAAGTTAACTATAGGGAGCCTACAATATAGGCCCAGATCCCCATGTCCTCAATGCCAAGTATTGTTTCACAACCTTTCTCACAATCCGGATGTGTCAGAGTTCCCTAAGGACCTCATGGGATCCCGGACGGTGCTCACACCCAGATTTCATAGCCAAGGTAGAGTAAGTGCAGTGTGGAATGGCCAGCCTTAGTGTGTCAAAGTTTAGAGGGAGCTCAGGGGTCCCAAAGCAATGCTCACACAAAAGGGGGCAGAACTTAAAGGGTCTAAGAGTAGAGTGAGAGTGCTTGATATAGTTTTGAAAACTTTGAGTGAGAAAACAGTTTCTAAAAAAAAGACTTAATTGAAAGAGTTTTTACATAACTAAAATTTTACCACTGAAATAGCAGAAACACCAACCAAGTTCAACATCATACAAAGAACCAATCACAACCAGGGGTAATGGGATTTAAGGGATACATAAGGTACAGAGTAGTAAACAGGCAGAAATATGCATAGGTACACAACCAGGAGTTCCTAAAGGGGTTCAGGGAACTGGGGATACAATAAGGTATAGGATTAGACTAACATAATAGTGTCAAACAATTTAAAATAGTATAGTACACCCTATTCAAAGTAATGTACCAAACATAGGCATGGAGATTCACATTAAGACATGTTTCAAGTACACAAAGACATACTGGTTGATAAAGCATAACTTGACATGCTAGATGGAACCCAAGATTTTAGTTACATGTTGAACAACAAAATAGTAAATAGATGCAAATCAGAAACACAATGAATTGTAACAGTAATAGAAACATGTTGGTTTGAGAACTCAAATTTTAGTTAGGACATACTAGTGAAGTGAAGAAAGCAGTAATAGTAGCTAGCCTTGGCTTGCAGCCGGCTAACTTAGAGTAGTAACAAGTAGCACAGAAGAGATACTAGAGAGTAGCAAGTTTTAGTTGTAAGAGAGAGTTGTTGAACCAGATTAGTTCGTGTGTCTTTGTTAATGAGAAGTAATCTATATATAGTTTTGAAAACATGTAACAAATAAGGTAGGAATCACAATTAACCAGTAATTAAGGGACTGAGTATCAATCAGTGTAAAATCACCATATGTATCTCTTAATTAAAGGGGTTAAGTTCAAACTTAGTAGGCAAATAACAGATAAGGAAAGTTCCCTTATATGAAATGCATATGACATATAAGGAAATAATTTCAACAGTACAAATATGCAATTGAGACTAGGTTCAGAATATTTTAGTTAAGGAAATAACAAATGAATTCGTGTGACAGCATAATCGACCAAAAATAAGGCAAGGACATAATTCAACCAGTAAGGTGTTACCACAAGAGATCAGTGAAGGACACCAATCCCAGAGAATCAGGGATTCGACTAAGAATAACAATAGCTAAGGAAACTAACACGAATTAAACAGATAATAGGCAAGTAAAAGCATAGCAAAGTAAAACAAAATCACATAGAATCAGGGATTCGATACTAGCACATAGTAAATGACTAAAGAAACTAACAAACGAACATGATATAACAGGGAGAATCAAATAGTTAGAAACCCTAATGACTATAGTAGCAAGAAATCACATAGGGTTAGAGATTCATCGAAACAAAACAGTAACAACTAGAGGGATTAAAAAGAACAACTACAGCATAAGTAGAAGAAGCCAAAATCAAGAACTCTAATGAGTAAAAATAGGGTAAAAATCATAGAAAAATCAGGACGTATTCATGAGAGACAGACATATATACAAATCAAAAGAGTAGATCAATAAGACCCACTTAAGATTATAATACACTATTAAAACTAAAGTTTTGACATAATAAATTATGAAAAAGATTTTTTAACAAAAATCGTTTAAAAATATGAACAGAATCACAAAAGAACACTTAAACTCGAGGAAATTGTTTTTGCAGAAAGGTTTCTTAGAAACCCTTGTTGGAAAACAAAAATCATTTTAGGGAAAATAAGGAACCTTTAAATAAAACCTCAGAACAACTCGATATATGTATAGATCTGTTACAGATCTATAAAGATCGGAAGTTTTAGAAATTAGGGTTTCGAAGAAAGAACCCAAAGAGGAGAGGAAAACTCAAGGTTTTACCGGTTTCCACCAGAGAGTGTAAGAAACTTACTCGGATGGCCATGGGTGATTGAAAAATGGCATGAAGGATCATAGGTAGGGGTTGAACCACTCCAGATTCACCCGAGGACCTCAGGTAGTGTCAAACCAGCGTGGGATGAGGCAGAGGCTAGGAGATGGTGAGAGGCCATGGTTTCGGGGGAGGGAGGTGGCTGGAGAAGATGAACAGAGTCCATCGAAGAGGAGGAAGGTGAGAAGGTTCTAGATAGAACCAGAGATAGAGAGACGATTGAACGGGCGAAAATGAAATGGGAGGGGGGGGGTAGTCGTTTAAGATTAATTTAGGTAAGCACGATTTTGGGTCGTTGATCAAAATTGATCAACGACCAAGATTCAATCAGATGTTGGGTCGGGTATGCTTTAGAGATTGGGCTTGGGTATTGGGCTAAATTAATTGTGTTAGGACAAGATTTGATTTAGGCTAGAAATTAAATAAAGATGGCTATTTGTTAAATACCCTATTAATAGATAAATAATTAATAAAAATGGTTAATAATTATAAAAAATGAAATTGATGCTTAGTAAATAAAATTAAAGTAATTAATTAGTATTTAAAAATGCAAATGACTAATTATTGAATTAAAATAGCATAAAATGTATAATTAGGCTATAATTGCAAAGTTGTTGTAATTATAGCCGAATATTGCCAAATTGGCTAATTTGTGAAATACTTAAATCCTAATAGGATTAAAAATGATATATTGACCCAAGAAATGTTTTGAAATTATTTGCATTGCAATTTATGATTAATTATTGGATATAAAAGTACTGGATAAATTAGAAATAAATTGATAAAAATATGGAAAATTATGGAAAACTACCAATTATTATAAAATGATTTTGAAGATATATACGCATATATAAAATAATTTGAGAAAAAATTAGGTATCAACAGTTGCCCCTCTTTACCCAGGAAGGATGGAAATAGTTGTCCGGTAAAGATATGATGGTCAATTTTGACCGAGCAAAATAGTTTGAAGAGATTTAGGTCGCACCCTGATTTATGAGTTTCCTACATATCCCTGGTTTTACAGAAATCTGGCCGTATGTGGTTTAGGAGTTATCGGCGAGGTATACCGATGGAGTTTTGCCAGAACAAATACAACATATATGACTGGATGAATATGCGGTTTATAGGAATGGTTAGGAGAACTAGAGTGGGACCGCTCCTGCCAGGATGATCGTTGCTCACCGGATTACCTGCAAATAAACAACACAAGCATATATTATGTGTAATTTAAACATGATGCAAATTCCCGTCAGACCATGAATGATGTCTTCGGACGGTTAATGATGATGTCCGCAGACCATGACGTCCTAGGCCATGGATAGCTTGATGCAGGATTCGCAGTCCATGAAATGATGTTCTCGGGCCATGAGGATGCTGCCTCCGAACCATGACACCTTTGAATAATGATATGCAGAATTGAGAGATATCCTCAGGCCATGACATGATGTTCTCGGGCTATGAAGATGGTGCCTTCGAACGATGACGCCTTTGGACAAGTTGGCGATATTTCAGCTCATGAGATGCAATAATATGATGCTGACAAGATAGAGCTTAGTCTTGCAAATTAAAGGGAAAAGCTTAGCCCGTAGAAAAAGCGAAATAAATAGTGCTTGAGATAGAATTTAGTTTTGACCAAAAGTAAATTGGAGGCAGAGCTTAGCCTCGAAAAGCAGAAAGGTAGCCTTATGCAAGTGGAAGACAGAATGGTAGCCTTATGCAAAAATGCAGATGGAGGTAGAGCTCTACCTCAGAAGGCAAAATGGTAGCCTTATGCAAAGGGAAGGAAAAATAGTAGCCTTATGAAAAAATACAGATGGAGGTAGAGCTTAACCCCGGAAGGCAGATTGGTAACCTTATGCAAAGATGCGAATGCAGAGGGAGACAACGTTTAGTCTCGAAAGGCAGAAAGGCAGCCTTATGCAAGAATGCAGATGGAGGTAGAGCTTAACCTCAGAAGGAAGAATGGTAGCCTTATGCATACCGAAGGCAGAATGGTAGCCTTATGCAGAGATGCGAATGCAGAGGGAGACAACGTTTAGTCTCGAAAGGCAGAAAGGTAGCCTTACGCAGACGGAAGGAAAAATGCAAGCCTTGTGCAGAGATGCGAATGCAGATGGAGACATCGTTTAGTTTCGAAAGGCAGAAAGGTAGCCTTATACAAGAAATAAAATGAATGTACGAATTCTTAGCTGGTAATAAATTGCGGTATTATGACCATTGTGATAATGAAGCATCGTTTGCATTGATAATAAATGTCGCCAAGTGCAACGGTTTTGAGAACCACATTTTGAACAATGTTTTAGGCAGACAGTGTGTTTAGGGATTTTGCAACCCTAGTGCCTGCATCCAAAGAAAAATCATGAATTTTGTAAGGGGAAGGTTATTTTGTATCCCCACTGGCTTTTCTTGGCTCGTTTGGCTTGATCTGATGATATTGTCTATATCATTGGGGTAGCGTTTGATAAACAAAGTTGTTTCAAGAACAAACGTGCATGATTTTGTAAAACTATGACATAAACGTATAATTTAAAATAGTTTTTAGATGAACCGACGGGCGTGACATGGTCCAAGACATTGCAACCTTTCTTGCTACACAGTTTTGAGTGTCCTCCTCAAAAATATGCCCCAGTTTAATGGTTCGATGTTTATGACTGCTGCTCGTACGACTATTGGCTGAACTTACTTCGAAAGTTTGAGGGTCCTCCTCAAAATTCTGCCCCAACTTCCAATTCCGGGGGAAAATGAAATTTTTATTGAATTGTGACCGAACCCATAGGGCTGCCTACATATCCTCTCTCAAACAGGAATCAGGTCAGGCATAGTTCAATTTACATCATTGATGAAAGTATAAAGGATTACACATAGTAGTGCTTGATTGCATCTAATATATTGGTTTTGGCTAGACTTCTCTGTCCATTTCTGCGAGTATAAGTGCTCCTTCTGTCAAAACTCAATGAACCATGTATGGACCATGCCAGTAGGGAGAGAACTTCCCTTTGGCTTCATCTTGATGTGGAAAGACTTTCTTTAACACCAGTTGTCTCGGTGTGAACTGTCTTGGCTTGACTCTTTTTTTGAAGGATGTAGACATTTTATTCTGATAGAGCTGACCATGGCAGACTGCATTCATTCTCTTTCCTTCTATGAGGGCTAGTTGCTCATACCGACTCTTTATCCATTCCGCGTCGCTGAGCTCAGCTTCTTGTATGATTCTTAGAGAGGGAATTTTAACTTCAGCGGGAATAACAACCTTTGTGCCATAAACAAGCATATAAGGAGTTTCCCCTTAGACGTGCGGACTGTGGTGCGATACCCCAGTAGAAAAAGTGATAACTTCTCGTGCACTGCTTATGCTTCTCTATCATTTTCCTCAATATCTTCTTGATGTTTTTGTTAGCGGCTTCTACAGCTCCATTCATCTAAGGTCGGTAGGCTGTGAAATTCTTGTGTTTGATTCTGAATGTCTCGCACGTTGCTTACATCAGGTCGCTGTTGAGATTGGAGCCATTGTCAGTGATGATTGATTCTGGAATTCCGAACAGGCAAACAACACGGTCGCGGACAAAGTCAGCCATGACTTTCTTAGTCACTGCTTTGTCGGATGTTGCCTTGACCCATTTGGTGAAATAATTGATGTCTACTAGGATGAACCTGTGTCCGTTGGAGGCGGCATGCTCAATTGGTCCAATAACGTCCATGCCCCAGGCGGTGAATGGCCATGGTGAGCTTGTCGCATTAAGCTCGTTTGGAGGTACCTTTATCATGTCTGCATGTATCTGACAGCAGTGGCATTTCCGGACATACTGGATGCAGTCCATTTCCATAGTCATCCAAAAGTAACCAGCTCGGAGTATCTTCTTTTCTGAAACAAAACCGTTCATATATGGACCTCAGGTCCCAGCATGAATTTCCTATACAAGCTTGGATGCTTCCCTTGCATCGACACATCTTAATAATCCCAAATCAGGAGTCCTCCTGTAGTAGATTCCTCCGCTGTGAAAGAAGTTGTTGGACAGTCTCCGAAGTATGCGTTTTTGAATTGGATTTGCAAGCCCTAGGTACTCTCATTTTGCCAAGTTTTCCTTGGTGTCATGAAACCAAGGCTTTCCGTCTGCTTCTTCTTCGACATGGGCACAGTAAGTAGGTTGGTTATGGATCTTCACCGGAATGGATCAATGAAATTCTTGTCTGGATGCGGAATCATAGATGACAGAGTAGCCAATGCATCGACGAACTCATTCTGGATTCTGGGGACATGCCGAAAGTCTATCTTCGTAAACCTCTTTCTTAACTCTTGTACGTGGCGCAGATACGGCAGTATCTTCGAATTCTTGGTAGCCCACTCTCCTTTTACCTGATGTACCAGTAGGTCTGAACCACTAACCACTAACAGCTCTTAAACATTCATGTCAATGGCTATTTTGAGCCCTAAGATACAGGCTTCATATTCGGCCATATTGTTGGTGCAGGGGAATCTGAGTTTGGCACATACT
This sequence comes from Nicotiana knightiana, assembly GCA_005239525.1. Classification (NCBI taxonomy): domain Eukaryota; kingdom Viridiplantae; phylum Streptophyta; class Magnoliopsida; order Solanales; family Solanaceae; genus Nicotiana; species Nicotiana knightiana. The sequence goes on along the minus strand of ML395487.1, from coordinate 32,345 downwards.
GGATAATTTTCACTAGTTTCTATCAAGACAACTCCAATGCCGATTCCCTTGAAATTTTTCGCTCCATCGAAGAACAGTCTCCAACCGTCATAGGACTCGGCAAAATGATACCTCTTCATCAGGAAAATACGTTTTCATAGGTTCGTATTCTCCATCCGCAGGGTTCTCAGCAAGATGGTCCACCAATGCTTGTCCCTGACCACCTTCTGATTTACATAAAAAATGTCGAACTCACTCAGTAGGATCTTCCACTTGGCCAGCTTGCCAGTGGGCATGGGCTTCTGGAAGATGTACTTCAAGGGATCCATCCTTGATATGAGATATGTAGTATAGGTACAGAAGTAGTGCCTCGGCTTCTGGGCTACCCAAGTCAAAGCACATCAAGTGCGTTCTAGTCGAGAATAATTGAGCCTCGTATGGAGTGAACTTCTTTCTGAGATAATAAATAGCTTGCTCCTTCCTTCCTGTTTCATCGTGCTACCCTAGAACATAGCTGAAAGCTCCATCTAACACTGCAAGGTAGAGTAGCAAAGGTCTACCTGGCTCAGGTGGTACCAAGACTGGTGGTGTTGACAAGTACTCTTTAATTCTGTCGAAGGCTTTCTGGCAATCATTGGTTCATTTGGTTGTTGAATCCTTCTTTAGCATCTTGAAGATCAGCTCACATATGACTGTAGATTGTGCTATGAATTGGCTGATGTAGTTAAGGCGTCTCAGAAAACTCATCACATCCTTCTTGTTCCTTGGAGGTGGTAATTGTTGAATGGCTTTAACCTTTGACGGATCCAGTTCTATCCCTCGGCGGCTGACAATGAACTCAAGCAACTTTCCAGCAGGAACCCCAAATGCACACTTTGCGGGATTCAGCTTCAGATTGTATTTCCGCAATCTATTAAAGAACTTCCTTAGATCTTCTATGTGGTCAGTGGATTTCTTGGACTTAATAATAACATCATCCACATATACCTCGATCTCCTTGTGTATCATATCGTGGAAGATAGTGGTCATAGCCCTCATGTAGGTGGCCCCTACATTCGTCAGGTCGAATAGCAGTATTTTGTAACAGTATACTCCCCACGGCGTAATGAAAGTCGTCTTCTCATCATCTTTCTCATCCATCCAGATCTGATGGTAACCGACGAAGCAATCCACGAATGATTGTGGCACATGCTTGGCGCAATTGTCAATCAGGATGTGTATATTTGGCAAAGGGAAGTCGTCCTTCGGACTGGCCCAGTTGAGATCCCTGTAGTCGACACAGACTCTGACCTTCCAATCTTTCTTCTGTACTGGAACAATGTTGGCTAACCATATCGGGTATTCCACTACCCTGATAACCTTAGCGTTGATTTTCTTGGTGACTTCTTCCTTGATTTTTAAGCTCATATCAGGTTTGAACTTTCTGAGCTTTTGCTTTAACGGCGGACACATTAGATTGGTTGGAAATTTGTGAGCCACTATTGATTTACTCAGACCAGTCATGTCATCATACGACCAGGCGAATATGTCCTCATACTCTTTTAGAAATTCTATGTATTCTTTCTTTTCTGATGGCGACAGGTGAATGCTGATTTGTTTCCTTGATGTTTCTGAATCTCCCAAGTTGACAACTTCGGTCTCGTCCAGGTTGGACTTAAGTCTGTTCTCAAAATTCTCAACTTCTTTAACAATCTTGTCATGTATGTCATCTTCCTCTGAATCAATGTCCGTTTGTTGCGTTGTCTCGTTGCATGTCACAATCATCGGTTCATCAAGACAAGTAATAGTAATGTTTTGCAGATAAAGTAGTGAGAGAAAAAAAACAACAATAAATATTGATTCATAAAAACTCAAACTTTAAAATGATTTTGATAAATTGGATAAAGGTTTTGAACATTGAAGATCTTATTGTAGGAATTGAAAATTGCGAAAGCAAAATCATTTAGTTAAAACAAATGAACAATGCTTGTTTTAGCCTTGCTACCCCGAGGCTCGCCGGGCTTTGGTTGTCCTGATTGTCCAACGCTTGAGATATTCCCCTCTGCTCACGGCCTGAATGGAAGGTCTTTCCTCCCTCTCCTCCTCAAGAATGACACAACAATCAATATCAATGTCCTCCAAGAATAAGTTCCTCAATGGTACTAGTGCCTCTTCTTCATCTGACCCATAGATAATTCCGGCCTGATGGAAAGTTTGCTCTAGATGTGGTATTAATTTCTCCAGTGGGTAATAAGGACCGCGCTATGGTGATGACCAAATATTGAATTCTTCCCATGTATATTCATATCCAAACCGAAGGTGGTGCCATGTTTCTTGATCTTTATGGGTTTGGAGATCCCTTGGAGATTCTTGCCGAGCCCTTTACCTGGCTCATATCTTCTCCAATTCATCATGCTAGCGATCTTACTATCCCACCATTTGTCCTTATCAATGGAATTGACCCGTTCAATGTGGTGGTAAGTTTCTCCACCTAGCTTCCTTCTTCCCTCGATTGCCGGAATAATCTGGCGACTGTAAATAGGGTTTCTACCGTTGCCATGAATAATAACTTCCTGGTGGTTCCACTCAAACTTCACTACCTTGTGTAGTGTTGATGCTACAACCCCAGCAGCATGGATCCAGGGTCGTCCTAATAGCAATTTGTAGGACGCTGGTACATCTATTACTTGGAAATCGACCTCGAACCAGGTTGGTCCCATCTGCAGGCATAGAATAACCTCACCAATGGTGAACCTTTGAGAACCATCGAAGGCTGTCACATTGGTTGCTCCATCCTTTATCTCATGCATCCCTTTACCCAGTTTCTTGAGTGTTATCAGCGGACATATTTTAAGACTGGATCCTCCATCGATCAGGATTCTGATGATGAAATAATCTTTGCATTGCACGATGATGTGCGGTGCTTTGTTGTGACCCAGCCCTTTAGGTGGTAGCTCATACTCATGAAAGGTGATCTTATGGTTTTCTAGCATTTGGCCTACCATATTGGCCATCTCCCCACTAGTGATATTATTCGGCACATACGCTTCGTTCAACACCTTCAACAAAGCACTCATATGCGTCTCAGAATTCTACAGCAAAGAGAGAATGGATATTTTTGATGGCGTCTTGTTCAACTGGTCGATGACCGAATACTCTTTGGCCTATAGTTTCCTCCAAAGGTCATTCGGACCTGTCTCAATAAGGGGTGGCCGATATGAAGCCTTCTTGATTGATAGATGTTCAGATGTGTAGATTCTACTAGTTCTGGTCATATCCTGTGCTACGACAACTTCTTCAGTCCTGACTTTGCCTTTCCTTCTCGCATCGGCTGTATAGTCCCAGGTTACAACATTTGTATAGAAGGTGGCATGTTTGGTATCGCCACTGTGATCGGTGCGGCGATCCTCACTTCAAACATAACATGTGCCTTGGGTGGCAAGACTGCAACCTCAAATGGTGCAGGTGCATTTGCCGGAGACACGAATTTGACCTCAATTGGTGCCGGTGTCTTTGTGGGTGGCGCTCCTTCAAAATCAAGTGGTATTGACATATTTACCTCAGCATCCTCAGCTGGTTGAATTTGGACTATGATTGGATTGAGAGTAATCGTCGGTTTCTTTGGGTCATCGCCTTCTACGATCAACCTGATCGATCCCTCGGGATCCCAATCATCTTCTATTTTAATCATGTGGATACCTCCACCCTTATGGTCTGGCACAGGATTGTTGCGGACGTTTGGAACGGTTTCCTTTGCCAAAATGAGCTTGTTATCAATCAAGGACTGTATCTTGTCTTTCAAAGAGCGGCATTAACCAATGGTGTTCCCTTTCATGCCGAAGTGGTATGCACGGTACTTTTTTGGGTTAACCCACTGAAAATGAGTTTCAAGGGATGCAGCAGGGATGGGTGTGACATAACCAGCAATTTTGAGCTTCTCATACAGCTGGTTGATGGGTTCAACGATGGCAGTATATTATTTTGGAGGTCTGCGATCAAAATTAGTTCAAGGTCTAGGGAAGTTTTGGCGTGCAGGAGGTGATTGATAATGGGATGGTTGAGAATTATAAGTATGGTAAACAAGAGCAGGTTGGGAGTATCTGGGTTAAGTAGGTTGATATGTAGGTGGTGGAGATGATTGATAAGTTGGTGGTGGAGCTTGGTATGAGGGTGGGTTCGTTGTAATTTGGGGTTCGCTAATATGCGAGTGGAGGTGTTGGGTAAGTTTGGTATTTTAGTGGAGATTTGTTTCTCTGTGCAACCATCACGGCTCCCACGTCCCTCTGCTTGGACACACTACCGGACTATAAAGCCTTATTCGTAGCTTGTAAGGCTTCAAAATTTGTGACCATACCACTTTTAATACCTTCTTCAATCTTTTCTCCCAATTTGATAATGTTAGAGAACTTGTGGTTCTCAATCATCATCAACTGTTCATAGTATTGCAGGTCCTGAGCCCGGACAAAGAACTTGTTCATCTGCTCTTCCTCTAAGGCAGGTCTGACCTTAGCAGCTTCGGACCTCCAGGGAGTAGCATACTCGCAAAATGTCTCTGTGAGCTTCTTCTTCAAATTCTGGATGTAGAACACGTCTGGTGCATTCTCTATATTAAATCTGAACCTGTCCATGAAGTCAGATGCCATGCTTACCCATTTCGACCACTTCTTGGGATCTTGGCTAATGTACCAAGACAGTGCATCTCCTTTCAAGCTCCTCATGAACATCTTCATGTGGATCCTTTCATTCTTCCCCACTCCAACCAACTTGCGACAATAGGTCCTCAAATGGACGCTTGGATCACCTGTACCATCCAACGTTTCGAACTTCAGAGGTTTGTACCCCTCAGGCAGTTCGACATCAGGCTGTATGCAGAGGTTCTCATAGTTCAGCCCTTCAACTCCTCTTCTTCCCTCAACGCCTTGAACCTGGCTGGTCAGCCTCTAAAGTTCGTCAGCCATGTTTCTGATAAGAAAATCCTTTTCATCAGAATCAAGTGTGTATAGGATAGATAGAGTGGAGTGTGGCATGGTCTCAACGTAGATAAGATTATTATGGTGGCCTGATGCATGGGTGTGGAAATGATCTGTTGTGGAGTTCTAAGGTTCTGGGATAAGTAGTGGAGTGTTATTTGGGGTATGACGGGTATTGCATTGCGTTAGGACAGTTTGGTTCTTTGGTGGAGTGGCGTGATGATGAGGTGCGGGATGATTCTGTTATTTTGGGATATTTTGAGGAGGTGTAGGATTTTGAATGTTGGGGAGGTTGATGTATGGGACGTTGAGGGAGAATGACAGGTCTGCCAGATTTCAAACATGATCAAGCTTTTCTTGGAATTTCAATAATTTCTGTTCAAGCTGCGACATACTCTCGTTTGGAACCTGATTACCCTGGGCGTCAGTGGCCTCTACCCACTCAGTTGTGTTCTCTTTCCTGATGTTGTTTAAATCTTCCATTTTATTCTTGCCTTTGCTCTTGCCTTTAGGAGGACTAGGAGAAGGAGTGGGTGGAGGGCCCCTAGATCTTGTGAGATATAATGATGATGCCATAGTGTGCGAACTAACCTTTGGGGAGGGGAATAATAAAATAAAGAAAACAAAAAAAACAAAACAAAGGTAGTCAAGTCAGTGCGATTTATAAAAAGTATTGCAATATTTAAACACATAGTGCGGGAATGTAAAGCGTGTCCTAATTTGGGAACCTCTTTTTGCCTGAGGTAAGACTAGCTACAAATTGATTTGGAGAACTTAAAATGCTAAATGCCTCATTCATTGATAAAAATATATGAACCCCAAAACGACACTAAATAAACAAGAAATAAAGGTCACTAGTCGCCATTGGCTTACATTGATAAAGCAAAAGAACGACATTCCTATCTACTTGGTCCCAGAAGGACCTTCCCCGGATTCGGCATTCTTGTTTCCTTCGAAGAGCTTCCCCAAGTCGCGAAGTCCCAGCAATAGGTATGCTCTAGCTAGATGTCCACCTTCGGTCCCTTCAGCCTTTTGACAATCACCAACCCTTTTGATGAATTTCCACACAACTCAACTATGCCTTGCTCTAAGTACCCTAGCCTTTTGTTGGTTCTGATAGCCATGTCTTTCCATTCCTCAATCAACTTCTTATTGGACTCGTGTATCTCGCGGTGCTCGCTCTCGCATTCACGGATCCTTTTGCGCAACTGGTTGTATTTGATTTGCACCTCAGCTTTTTCATCTATAATCATGTGACCTTGAACGAACCCTGGCTTACCCAGACCCATCCCAATAGAAAAGGGTTCAACCGACATGATATTTGTCTAGCTCAATGGTGTCTTTATCCATTATGATCTTACAGTGCCACATGTGTCGGGCTTGGCACTTGTGAGGACTATCATCATTTTGGAAGTCAGCTCGAAGATGGCTCATCTTGTCGACCCTTGGTATGACTTGCTTCCTACCTGCTTGTCTCATAACTCGGAGAGGGACGTAAAGGTATGTTCCTCTTAGGCCAATCAGTATCAGGAATGGAGCATCTCTGGACCGGGCGATGAACTCTTCTGCCGGAAACCACTCGAACATCCATTGAACTTGTTCTTCAGTTAGATTATGAAAGAGCTCAACCTATTCTTTGGCATTCTCAGGCTGAGCGAACATGTCAAGGATGTAAGTCAATCAATTTGGATGGTGGAAAGCGATGCGGTTATTCCACGCCCTTTGATTCGCTCAAATTACACCTTAAAAATAGTGTAAATTGATCGTTGTCAAATATAGTAACCCAATGAGGTTGGGGCCGAATCCCACAGAGAACAATATGGAGGCGATTAGGAATGCAAGAGAATTATAACTTATCACGCAATGCCAGACAAATAGAACTTGGTTTTGTAAATTTGTTTATAACTAAATGCAAAAATATAAACTAACCTAGAAAGCAAGTAAAATAAACAAGTATGAATGCGTCGGGAATTGCACTCAAGTAACGATCCTATGTATTTCAGGATTTTACAAATATGAGCGAGTTTATGTTAATTAGTCACGGATAATAATTCTTAATTAGCTTTTCCCAGAGACTAACAAGACTTCATAATTGAATTATTCTTAACACAATTAAGAGATTAAGCACTTCCGGATTTGGCTACAAGTAGTTCAATCCTATCCCTAGGTAGAATCTATAAAATGAGGGTTAAAGCCTCCAGTTCTTGTTAATTAATCTTTCCCAACCTCAAATTATCTTTTCCAAAATTAATTTGGAGCTAATGGGCGAGTCCTAGGGTTAGCTAATCCTTTTGGAAACATTAAAGAACAAGAATAATTAAAGTAACAAATACTCACTTCAAAAATACAATAAAATCACTCAATACATAAGCACAACAAGATTTTTAATCCACACTTTAAATATGTAAATTTCCATAAACTAGATTCAAGTGTTCGAAATAAATACTATACACTTAAATATTCAATACAAAGCAAGTAAATGAAGAAACAAACATAAAAGGGTAAGAAAACCTTAACCACAAGAGTGAAATCTTCAAATCCCAAGTGTGTGTGCAAATCTTAGCTTCCACAAATGTTTTCTCTCTTCTTCAAGACCAAAATACGTTCTAAGATAAGCCAAATACACAGAAAATTTCTGCTAGGTCAAGTATATGTGAGTTGGGGATGAGAAAATATGATTTTACAATTCTGTCCAGCCCTGAAGCTCGTTGAACACACCTGCGGAAGATTCCTCATGGGTGCGGCTCCGCAGAAGCGGCCTCACCATCGCATCTGTGAGTCTGGGTATCTTGGGACATTTCCGCAGATGCGGACAAAAGGTCGCACCTACGGTTCCGCAGGTGCATGGATTACATCACAGGTGCGGCTATTGTACAGATTGGCTCTTCTTCGCAGGTGCGATCCATCCTTCGCAGGTGCGAGGTCGCACCAGCGGCCCAGAATCCGCAGGTGCAGAATCACTGGAGATTTTGCACATTTTTCACCACTTTTTGTTCATCTTCACTCCAATTCAACACCAACCACTTCATGGCATCATTTCCCTGAAATTCTAGCAACTACACACTATAAAAGACCTCAGTTATCATTGAAGGATGCAAACTCTAACGAAAAGAGGCCAACATGAGTGGTAAAATCACCACTCATCAACACCCCCAACTTAGAGCTTTTGCTTGTCCTCAAGGAAATCAAAACTAATAACTCAATGAGGTTCTACCATTTTAAACACAAGTTGCGTTGCTCTTATTTACAAGTCACATTCTCCAACTAAGCATTATACTTATGGATTTGGTTGGTACTAATAATTAGGCTCAAGTATGCATCTTACTCGAATAACTCCCTCATTTAAAAAAAACTTCAATAAATGTAAGGAAGTTCAAAAAATAATCAAGTGACAAGAATAAGCCTCAAGAAGTGACTCAAAAGCACTTGTCCACTACATATGCTCAACTTACTCATTTCCAAGTATGCCAATTTCACCACTCCATCCTAATCCATGTGCCCTCACACGAAAGAAAGAAAGTCCCACAGTCATCATATTTACAAGAACAACACATTGGATAATTTCACGAAGACACTCACACTCACAAAGAACTTAAAGTGTTACAACCAATCATGTCATAGGCTTGCCCTTATTTTAATTCATCGCATATACAAAAATATTCGGTTGGAGATCCCATAAGGACCTTTTAATCATGTAATGTAGGTTTAGGGAAGAGTAAGATACACATTTGGGAAAATGACTACACCCTCCTTGAACACTACTCACATTTTCCTTTCTTATTGCACTTGTTTATTTTCAAACCACATAGCCTCATTTGCATCTAGTTACCAACATAGAACCCCTTTAAATACCTCACTAAATTTCTTCAAAGCTCTCATATTTATCTGCATATATATACTTCTTTTTCTTTTTCTTTTTCTTTTTCTTTTTCTTTTTCTTCTTTTTTTTGTATTGTTATTTTGGAGCTTGAATAATTTCAAAAGAATCTTTTGAGGTATATACTTTGCACTAAATGTACAACCTAACCGATTTACACTTTAACACCATACCCCCAACTTATGATTTTTGCCTCATTCTCAATGTTCAAGGAGGGACAGGTTCAAAAGAGGGAATTACTTGGCAAAAGGGTAAGGTTTGTAATGAGGTGACCGAAGAAAAGGTTCAAGGCTCAAATGGGGTAAAGTGATAATATCTATATAATGGTAGCTCGAAAGGCTAAAGAGATTTTCAAATAACACAAAGAATGCCTAAGTTCATTTCTCCAACCAAACATAATTATTATTAGCATTAAAAGACCAACCAGGCAAGTTCTAGATGATGGAAGTAAGCACAAGATTTATTTATGAAAACACTAACAGACAAGGCACATGAATTAATCAAGATGGTTAAATTTCATTTTCTAATAGGAGTCTAAAGCCATATTTTTCAAAGTAGCGGGAAAAGAGTCACTAAAAGAGCCAAAAATTCTTCACAAAAATTATTCTTCACCATGCAACTTACTTGTTCTAATTCGAAACAAAAATTTAGAGGGGTATTCTTAATTCACATTGCACATACAAGAGACTAATTTCTTTAGTACCAAATAATCCAAAAGTCTCTTCCTAGCAAAACAAGACTAATTCCCTTAAGAAAGTTGTCACGCCATCTAACATAGGGACAAGTCATCCAGTTCACTTTAAAAAATGTTCCTTGGCAAAGAATCATAGCATGAAGAAAACCCAAGGAAGTATTATTAAAGAACAACATATTAATAAGAAGATAAAAACTAAAATAGAAGCACTACTAAAAATAAAAAAGGAATGGTAAGCGAAAAATAAAAATAAACTAACCACACCAAGCTTACCAAAAACAATTAGGCATAATCCACAATAAGCCTGGCAAGGGCACAAAGTATCCATACATAACAAAGAAGCCCAGCAAGGGCACATAAACAATTTCATAAATAAATACAAAGTGCAAAGCCACCCCCAACTAGAAACACTACAGTGTCCCCACTGCACAATATCAAAATAAATAGCATAGTTTGAGGGTCTCCATGAGGCCTGCATCAGACTAGCAGACTGCAGGAGAAGAGGCTGGTCAATGTTGTTGAGAACTCTCGTCGTCTTCATCATCATCATCATCATCAACATCATCCGCATTGGTCATGAACAAGTAGTCCTTGTTGTCATCAGCATCCGCAACGGGCAATGGCTTGCCCGACTTCCCCGACCTGATGATTGCCTTGACTCCTCTCCACACTTTGACCAGGAGTTTACCTTTCTTTTTCTCGCCTTTTCCTTGTCAAATGATGCCTGCAGGTCAACATGTGCCTTGGCCAAGCTGGTGTAGGTGGCGTCAAGCTGTGTAAGAGATGCAGCCATCTTATCCTGAGTGTCAAAATACTTCTTCATCTCAGCCCTGGAGTAGTAATCAAGTGGAGGTTGAGGCTGGGAAGTGGAAGGCCCAATGTGGAGCTTGCACCAGGTCCCGCAGGATAGAAAATTAGGAGTTCATCTCCCCAAAAGGACCCTCTGATGTAGTAGGTTGTGAGGAGGATTCAGCCCTGGCAGTCATGGTGGTAACCTTCCTTTTCTTGCTCTTTACTGCTCCACCCTCCCCCTTGACTCTCAACGGGTGGAAGGGTTTGTCGGTGGGCACCCAATGATCAGTGGGGCGCTCCTCGACCTGTGCCCGCCTGCACAACTCTGTGATCAAGGAAGGAAAAATAACCCTGGCCCATCGTCAAACAAATACTGCAGCATCGCGCACATAATATAATGGCCCGGGTTCACTAGAATGCCATCAAGAAGGCAAGCAATGATCAGGGCTCTGGTGTAAGAAACATCTGAGACATTCCCACTGGGAGACACCCTACTGCTCAGTATATACATCCATATCTTAGCCTCGGCAGTGAAGTCAATTGATTTCAAGCCTTTCCTCTTGTTTTCCTATTGTGCTCTTACACTCTCAGGATACAATCTGGACATAAGCCACGCTGAGTATTCGCGATGATCCTTCTCTAGTTCTGGCTCTATTGGGTGGCATGGAATCCCGAGGGCAGTATTAATTTCTTCTGCCCCGAACCTCACTATTTTCCCTCTAATGATGAGGTGAGGATCGTCGAAGTTCGTACGCCTGAGATTGGCATAAAACTCGCGAACCCATGACTCATTGGCCTTGCACGGAGTGGGAATGAAGCACGACCACCCAGAGGATACCAAACGATCATAGAAATTTGGGATATTTTCGCCCAATTTGTCCTCCACAATCCATCTCTCAAGTACCAATTTCTTGGTGAGGAGGTTGTCATACTACCGGCGTTGACAGTCAGCCGACATGAACCGATAATCGTCATAATGTTCCCTAACCTCCTCCTCAATTTCAGAACTGTTCGGAGCATTTTGGTGTGTGTTCGGGTCCATTTTTGAGTCAAAGTACCTATAAAAAATCAAAACAAAGTTAGTCAAGCGGTGGAATCTTGTTAAGACACAGCAATTAAGCCAAAGCACCAAGTCGAACGGGCCCGGGGAGGCTACTTTGCAAAGCCATTATTTTTGGAAAAACTGGCCAGTTTCCGCACCTGCGAAACTTTAATCGTAGGTGCGGTGGCGCATCTGCGGAACAATGGTCGCACCTGCGGAGAATCTGGCACCTGCGATGAAGGGTTCGCAGGTGCGAAGCCGCACTTTCGGAAATTCTCTCGCACCTGCGGATTGTCGTCCCAAGGTGCAACTACCCAGAACTCTTTCACCATTTTTAAGTTGGACTTGGTTTTTTGGCCACTAATCTGTACTCAAGACTTCCAGATTAGGGCACCAACCTAGTACTAACTTCATTACCCATGAGGTTGGGGTACTTAGCACTCAATTTTCGTTTACAAAATTAAACAAACACTTCGTGGGCTTTTAAATTGTTGCTCCTTTTTTTTCCAAATTGGGTACTCATCCTTCCCCCCACAATTTTTCTTCACTGAATCTAGCACACAGTTGTCTACTCTCAACCAAAACTCACCCTAATTCTACACTAGTTCTGTGGGATCGTGGGAATAGGGATTACACTGTTAGGAATGGCTTGAACAAGAAAACACCAACAAAAGAGATATAGTAGAGGTAGAAGATTAACAGAGTAGAGAAAGGATAGTGAAAATACATGTTATGCCTTTTGTGATTTTCAGCGTGGGAGTTGAGAGATGTGAGTACAAAATTATTTTTCTTCTTTGAGTTTAGGGCTTATAGAAAACTGACATGGGGAGATAGAATTTGCAATTTTGGATGTCTATTTTCGCACCTGAGGGTGCGCACGTGCGAGAGGGAAACCACACCTGCGAGAATGGTCACACCTGCAGGTCAAAGTCCGCTTTTGCAAAGTCGCACCTGCGGAAGCTTGACCGCAGGTGCGGAATCCCTGGGCTCAGCATAAAAAATTTTGTGAACTTTTGCGATCGCATTTTTGCTCGCAAATCCAACTCTGCGGTAGCATTTTTGACATGGGGCATAGAAGAGTTGAGCAGATTGTTTGCCCAACAAAAGATTTTCTCCTCCAACACTGTTTCCGGCCACCCGGTCTCCCCGACCTGCTCAAATCAACTCCAAAAATTCTGAAACTTGGTAGATTGGTTAGAAAAAATATAATAAGCTATTCTAAAAAAGAAAATTCCAATAACGACCAAAAATTTTGAAAAACTATGGGTTGCTTCCCACCAAACGCCGCATTTAACATCGTGGCACGACGCAAATCACTTTACCACTTTTCTCGCCATTTGGATGATATGAATTGGGCACCTAGCTTGGAGTCAAGCTTGTGACCACGGGCGGTGGAGGTGGTAAATAGATGACGAAGCCAAGCCTTAAATTATTAATTTTGCACTTCTTGGATCTCATATGAGGAATGTCATTTTGTTTTCTTGTTTCCTCATATCGCAAGATGTACGGTATGAATTTTTCCTCTTCGCAACACTCCATTGGTTCGTGTAGTTCATCTTCCATTTTAACACACAATTCCAATATTGGAAAATGCTTGGAATGTGCCTTCAAATTTCCAACTTGCAAATTTTTCCGGATTTTGACATCCTCATTTTCCCCCGGAATAGAGTCAATATCAACCAAATTTTCAATCACCCCGATCGACTCTAATTCCTATGTTTTCTGACATCACTAACACTCATGGAGTCGGTTGGCGGATGTTCAAGGCTAGATTCCTTAAAGTAGATCTCACTCTCACCCTCGAAATTGAACTCTTCTTGGCTTCCATCCACACTTTCAACTTAAGAGGAGTAATGAGCCTCCATAAATGCTTGCATTTGATCTTCCAAAGTGCATATGTGTTTATCATTTTGAGTCACTTCATGTTTCAAGTCCTCGAGTGCAAAGTTGTGTTTTTCCTCATTTTCAAGAATGGCCTCCAACATAAGCGTCATCCTCTCATTTTGAGAATTTGAGAGTTCTTCTTAGCTTTGTTCAAGTGCCAAGGAAGAATTTTTAACTTCTTGGCTATCACTCACCTCCAAGGCTTTTTGAACCCTTGAAGCTTCAATCATTTCATCCATTTGTGAGTGCAACCTTTCAAGTGCCAAATCATTTTTGAGACTAGTCTCTAAAAGTTCTTCCAAGGCATTTTGCTCATGATTTCGTTCTTCAAGTAAGCATTCCAACATGAGCTTGAACTCTCCATTTCTACCATGCTCAATTTTCTCCACTTCATCACACCTAAAATTTCCATCACAAAAAGTAGAGTCATCATAGTGGGGGCTCGGGGAAGGGACAGACAAATATGCACAATCATACCAATGACCATTTTGGCAACCACACCTATCACAAATACTCCACTCATGGGTTTGAGATTGTGCGCACAATCTATCCCCGGTAGAATTTAAACAATTTTGCCCCGAGTGTGATCCTCCACAATAAGGAAAAGGGTCATCAAAATGTGAACAACTACCATCAGACCAATTTTCATTATATGATGACATTTTTTTAAATAAAAATTTATGAAAATAAACAAGAAAAATAATTACACAAATATTCACAAGTTTGGATCAAAGCACTTATACTTACTTCTCAAACAACCTAAATTACACCAATTGTTCCCCGGCAATGGCGCCAAAATTTGATACACTCAAATTACACCTTAAAAATAGTGTAAAGCGATCGTTGTCAAATATAGTAACTCAACGAGGTTGGGGTCGAATCCCACAGAGAACAATATGGAGGCGAATAAGAATGCAAGAGAATTATCACTTATCGCACAATGCCAAACAAATAGATTTTGGTTTTGTAAATTTGTTTATAACTAAATGTTAAAACATAAACTAACCAAGAAAGCAAGTAAAATGATCAATGGCGACAAGTATGAATGCATCGGGAATTACACTCAAGTAACGATCCAATGTATTTCATGATTTTACAAATATGAGCAAGTTTATGTTAATTAGCCACGGATAATAATTCTTAATTAGATTTTCCCAAAGACTAACAATTTCCTAACCCAATTAAGAGCTTAAGCACTTCCATATTTGGCTACAACTAGTTCAATCCTATCCCTAGGTAGAATCTATAAAATGAGGGTTAAAGCCTCAAGTTCTTGTTAATTAATCTTTCCCAACCACAAATTATCTTTTCCAAAATTAATTCGGACTTAATGGGTGAGTCCTAGGGTTAGCTAATCCCATTGGAAACATTAAAGAACAACAATAATTAAAGTAACAAGAACTCACTTCATAAATATAATAAAATCACCCAATATATAAGCACAACAAGGTATTTAATCCACACTTTGAATATGTAAATTTCCATAAACAAGATTCAAGTGTTGAAAATAAATACTACACACTTAAATATTCAATACAAGGCAGGAAATCAAGAAACAAACATAAATGGGTAAGAAAACCTTAACCACAAGAATGAAATCTTCAAATCCCAAGTGTGTGTGCAAACCCTAGCTTCCACAAATGTTTTCTCTCTTCTTCAAGACCAAAATATGTTCTAAGCTAAGCCAAAGATACAGAAAATGTCTACTAGGTCGAGTATATGTGAGTTGGGGATGAGAAAATATGATTTTTACAATTTTGCCCAGCCTTGAAGCTCGTTGACCGCACCTGCGGAAGATTCCTCGCGGGTGCGGCTCCACAGAAGCGGCCTCACCATTGCATGTGCGAGTCTGGGTATCTTGGGCCATTTCCGCATATGCGGACAAAAGGTTGCACATGCGATTGCGCAAGTGCGTGGATTACATCGTAGGTGCGGCTATTGTACAAGTTGGCTCTTCTTCGCAGGTGAGATCTATCCTCTGCAGTTGCAAGGTCACACCAGCGGCCCAGAATCTGCAGGTGTGGAATCACTGGAGATTTTGCACGTTTTACACCACTTTTTGTTCAACTTCACTCCAATTAAACACCAACCACTTCATGGAATATTTTCCCTGAAATTCGAGCAATTACACACTATAAATGACCTCAAGTTATCATTGATGTATGAAAACTCTAACAAAAAGAGGCCAAAATGAGTGGTAAAATCACCACCCATCACCCTTCGCTAAAACTCTTATCGGTACTGGCCCTTTTGAAGATGTTCTAAGAGCCAGAGTTGTAGTAATAAGTTGCAACCCTCGAAGTGTTCCTCTCCTTGTTGACATTTCTCCAAGGCTCAGTATATGTCTGAAATAATCGTGGTCACAATGTTGAATGTCTTCCCACCAATCCCCTCCATTAGGGTCTTGGTTACCATGGCCAACCTAGCATGGATTCTTTCTTTCTTGATTGGAAAAACGATTAGACCAAGGAAGCAGAACATGAAGACAAATACCCTACGATCGATGTGTCCCAATGATGTGATTGCAAATTCGTCATGGAAGATACGGTATTATTTTTTGTGATCGTACCTTTCATAGATATAGTCAAAAGGAATGTATGATTCTTTTAAGCATCCCAATTCTGCGTTCTTCTTCAGATCCATCATCTTTAAGAAACCCCTACCTGTGCGGTTCTCAGGCATTAGCAAACCCGAAGTTTCCCAAGCTAGACCGGCTAATCCTCTTATTTCCACTAATAAGGGTGTCATTTCAAGGTCCCCAAAGTGGAAGACGGCCCTTTCACCGTCCCAAAATAATGTAGCAGCCTCTATCATCATGTTGTTAGGCTGGATTTCCAGGAGGGATGGTAGGTTACCCAGATATTTTCTGACGAGGGTTTTGTCACTAGAATGTAAATTTTCCCACCAACTTAGCAATTTTGGGTGGATGTTGGTGACCATGACAAATCTGGGGACTTCGTGCCTCATAATTCTGCAAGGGAAACAAGGTTAGACCTTAACCCCCACCAGACTCGACTATTTAACATCAACAATTAGCATGAAGTATTTAATTCTCCAAGTAAATGCACAGAATGTGATGATGTATGTTCGGGTTTATGGAAACCCAATGGACTTTTGGACAAGGCTATCTTAAAAGCTATTGTGCGGACAACACGTTACCCTAGCTAGGTTTGACCATGATGCATGCAGTAACAACGGAGTAAGGTTTCTATGGGGTTTTAGACTGGTACCCTTGAGCGAACAACTCAAGGGGAAAGTCACAGAACCATCGACTGCATCGCTCATCGACTAGTTTTACCGCAAATAAGCTTTTCCAAATTTAGGGGTAATGATATAGGAAGGGAGAAACCACTCATCAAGGCGTTGCTATAGTATTTTGTTTGGCACGAGTGGAGTATGAATGTTGAATCATGAATAATGCAATAAGCAGTAAACAAGTAGTCACATATTTGAACGTTCATGAAATCAGTAAATACATCAGTTTATAATTTAAAATGGTTACAAAGGAAGGAAACAAGAAAGATTTTTCAGTTACTTTTGAACATAATTAAAGGCTCAAAGGAAATAAACAAGTAATTTCACATGGGAAGAGGTATAAATTCACAAAGAAATTTGAAAATGGTAAAAGCCTAAAGATCCCCAGCAGAGTCGCCATGTTGTCGCTCCCCCTTTTTTCCCCAGGCACTCCTTTCGGGGCCGGTTTGAAAGGGTTTATGACATTGGTTGGGACAACTCATTCCTTTTGGGAAAAGAGGTTTGCATTTTTGAAGAGTCGCCACCTAACAATTTTGAGGTGCGTTAGGGCACCTATCAGGGGTTCATTTATAACTACGTATGATAACCAGAGACAGGATTAGGGCTTGATATTATCCTAAGGAGGAGGTATTAGGCACCCCTCATGATCCACAAGTGTGGTTCCCGGCCAAATAGCTTTTTTGAATTTTTTACAATTAGCAAATAAAAAATATGGCTCAAATAGTAGGGGATTTAAGTCTAAGTATACATAGGTTTGGAAAACAGTAAATGAAAAAAGCTAGATTTTGAAAACAATTATAATCTAAGCATGTTTATGGGAGTAAAGGGGTACCCTAGTTTTGTTTATAATACGGATTAGATCAATGCAATACCCGGTTTTACACTCCTCAAAGAGGGTCTACACGTGGTATTAATTCACCAGTTATCATATCCATATCTACCCTGTCCCAGCCCGTGAAGGTAATTAAAGCGACTGTTGGTCACAACCTCTATTGCATGTTGTTACCCGTCCCTTACATTTAGTCCCGGAGGAATTTAGGAATTTTATCCTATAAATGAGGTTCTAGGCAGACCCTCAGGTTTTAAAGGTAAAAATGCTAAGGCGACATATAAGAAAATAGATAGAACTTCAATTAAACGGGAGCATGGAAAGCAGATGGAAGGCTCAAGTACCTCCACAAATAATACACATAAACAACATGAATCATACATATTTAAGGTCCAAATTCAGATCCTAAGCATGGTATTTAAGTGATAACAACGTAGTCAGATTTATTACATAACTCATAGAGGAAGTCCTAATCAGTTTTGCCTATTGGTTTTAAGCATGTTGATAGTAATCACCAGAAGACAGTCCCAGTTTTATTTTTATGGTTGATTACCTAAGGCTTGCCTAGGCGTGGGATCATATGCAACAGTTGTTCAGTATTATTGACAGTTTTAGATGGTTATACCTAAGAGCGTGTGATCTAAGTGTTGCAGAACATACAGGAATTTATTGCCAGTTTTTAGAGCAGGGTGACATATTTCATACTTAGTAATTGGGCTAAGTATAACATGATTTCTAATGCAAGAATATGCACAATGACTTAAACAGGATTTCTAAATGAATGCCAAGTTATGAACAGTTTCAGAATAGGCAGAGGTGACATTTTTTTTAGTGTTGCTTACCCTAAAACAAGATTTCTAAGTGTATAGAATGATGATAGCATGAATAACAACTAATGTTAACAATTTTTTTAGGACAAGATTACTGAATGTTTTCAGGACAGGCAGAATCACATAATGACCGTTTATGTTTATATTTACCTTAGAGGCAGGATTTCTAAGTGATGATGAGATGCTTAAAACAGTATATATGAATCCTATGTAGCATTATATGTAATCCATGGGCATGCTTGGCATACGTTGTACCTAAACATGGCTGCTATTGCGCATAGAGAAAGTAAACCTATGAAGCATGGTTTCTACCCTTGATTACACTACAACATGCATATCACCCACCCTTTTTCACTATCCAACCCCAGAGGTTTTTCACAAATAATTATTACAAACCAATGGGTATGAATTACATAATTAAAATAAGAAAAATAAGAAGTTAACTATAGGGAGCCTACAGTATAGGCCCAGATCCGCATGTCCTCAATGCCAAGTATTGTTTCACAGCCTTTCTCACAATCCAGGTGTTTCAGAGTTCCCTAAGGACCTCAAGGGATCCCGAGCGATGATCACACCCAGATTTCATAGCCAAGGTAGAGTAAGTGCAGTGTGGAATGGCCAACCTTAGTGTGTCAAAGTTCATAGAGAGCTCAGTGGTCCCAAAGCAATCCTCACACAAAGGGGGCAGAACTTAAGGGGTCTAAGAGTGGAGTGAGAGTGCTTGATATAGTTTTGAAAACTTTGAGCAAGAAAACAGTTTTTGAAAAAGAATTAATTGAAATAGCTTTTTCATAACTAAAATTTGACCACTGAAATAGACTGAAAGATCAGAAACACCAAACAAGTTCAATATCATACAAAGAACCAATCAAAACCAGGGGTAATGGGATTTGAGGGACATATAAGGTACAGAGTAGTAAACATGCAGAGATATGCATATGTATAGAACTAGGAGTTCCTAAAGGGGTTCAGGGAAATGGGGATACAATAAGGTATAGGATTAGACGAACATAACAGTTTCAAACAATTTAAGACAGTAGAGTACACCCTAATCAAAGTAATGTACCAAACATAGGAATGGAGATTCACATAAAGACAGGTTTCAAGTACACAAAGACATATTGGTTGATAAAGCATAACTTGACATGATAGATGGAACCCAAGATTTTAGTTACATGTTGAACAACAAAATAGTAAATAGAAGCAGTTCAGAAACACAATGAATTGAAACAGTAACAGAAACATGTTGGTTTGAGAACTGAAATTTGAATTAGGACATACCAGTGAAGTGAAGAAAGCAGTAACACAAAGCAAGAAATAGGAGATGCACATTAGTTAGCCTTGGCTTGCAGCCGCCTAACTTAGAGTAGTAGCAAGTAGCACAGAAGAGAGACCAGAGAGTAGCAAGTTTTAGTTGTGAGATAGAGAGTGGTTGAACCAGATTAGTTCGTGTTTATTTGTTAATGAGAAGTATTTCAAAACAGGTAACAAATAAGGTAGGAATCAAAATTAACCATTAATTAAGGGACTGAGTATCAATCAGTGTAAAATAAGCATAGGTATCCCTTAATTGAAAGGGTTAAGTTCAAACAAGGAAAATAAAAGATAAGGAAAGTTCCCATATGTGACATGCATATAACATATAAGAAACAATTTCAACAATACAAGTATGCAATTGAGACTAGGTTCAGAATATTTAAGTTAAGGAAATAACATAAGAATTCGTGTGACAGCATAATCGACCAAAAATAAGGCAAGGACATAATTCAATCAGTAAGTTGTTACCATAAGAGATCAGTGAAGGACACCAATCCCAGAGAATCAGGGATTCGACTAAGAATAACAATAGCTACGGAAACTAACACGAATTAAACAGATAATAGGGAAGTAAAAGCATCGCAAAGTAAAAAACAATCACATAGAATCAGGGATTCGATACTAGAACATAGTAAATAACTAAAGGAACTAACAAAAGAACATGATATAACAGGGAGAATCAAAAAGTAAAAAACTGTAATGACTATAGTAGAAAGAAATCACATAGGGTTAGAGATTAATCTAAACAAAACAGTAACAACTAGAGGGATTAAACAGAACAACTACAGCATAAGCAGAAGAAGCCAAAATCAAGAACTCTAATGAGTAAAAATAGCGTAAAAATCATAGAAAACTCAGGACGTATTCATGAGAGACAGACATATATACAAATCAAAAGAGTAGATCAACAAAGACAAACTTAAGATTATAATATAGTGTTAAAACTAAAGTTTTAACATAATAAATTATGAAAAGTGTTTTTAACAAAAAGACGTTTTAAAATATGAACAGAATCACAGAAGCATACTTAAATTCGAGGAAATCGTTTTTACAGAAAGGTTTCTTAGAAACCCTAGTTGGAAAACAAAAATTGTTTTTGGGAAAACAAGGAACGTTTAAAGAAAACCTCATAACAACTCAATATATGTATAGATCTGTTACAGATCTATAAAGATCAGAAGTTTTAGAAGTTAGGGTTTCGAAGAGAGAACCCAAAGAGGAGAGGAAAACTCAAGGTTTTACCGGTTTCCACCGGAGAGTGTAAGAACCTTACTCGGACGACAATAGGTGGTCGGAAAATGGCATGAAGGACCATAGGTAGGAGTTGAACCGCTCCAGGTTCACCTGAGGACCTGAAGGTAGTGTTAAACCGGCGTGGGATGATGCAGAGGCTAGGAGATGGTGAGAGGCCATGGTTTCCAGCGAGGGAGGTGGCCGGCGAAGATGGACAGAGTCCATCGGAGAGGAGGAAAGTGAGAAGANGAGAGAGAGAGAGAGAGAGAGAGAGAGAGAGAGAGAGAGAGATAAAGAGACGATTGAACGGGGGAAAATGAAATGGGGGGTAGTCATTTAGGATTAATTTAGGTAAGGACGATTTTGGGCGGTTGATCAAAATTGATCAACGGCCAATATTCAATCAGATGCTGGGTCGGGTAGGCTTTAGAGATTGGGCTTGGGTATTGGGCTAAATTAATTGGGTTAGGACCATATTTGATTTAGGCTAGAAATTAAATAAAGATGGCTATTTGTTAAGTACCCAAATAATAGATAAATAATTAATAAATTTTTTAATGATTATAAAAATTATATTGATGCTTAGTAAATGAAATTAAAGTAACTAATTAGTATTTAAAAATACAAATGACTAAGTATTTAATTAAAATAGCATAAAATATATAATTAGGCTATAATTGCAAAGTTGTTGTAATTATAGCCGATAATGCCAAATTGGCTAATTTGTGAAATAATTAAATCCTAATATGATTAAAAATGATATATTGACCCAAGAAATGTTTTGAAGTTATTTACAATGCAATTTATGATTAATTAATTAATATAAAAGTACTGGATAAATTAGAAATAAATTGATAAAAAATATGGAAAATTATGAAAAAATAACAAATTATTATAAAAAATTATTTTGAAGGTATATATGCAAATTTAAAATAATTTGAGAAAAAATTGGGTATCAACACATGTGCTAGGTAGGGGTAAGGTCTGAGTACAGACTACCCTCCGCAGACCACAAATGTTGGGATTAAACTGAGTTTGTTGTTGTTGTTGTTGTTGTTGTTACTTGGTAA
Organism: Nicotiana knightiana; assembly: GCA_005239525.1. NCBI lineage: Eukaryota > Viridiplantae > Streptophyta > Magnoliopsida > Solanales > Solanaceae > Nicotiana > Nicotiana knightiana. Next base: position 10,594 of record ML395487.1, on the reverse strand, counting down.
CTCTCCCCAAGTTGGGGTGCTACTCATAGTATTAGAGCATGGTTCTTCATCTCTTTTAGTATCCAATTACTATCTTTAAGTTGTTACCTAAGCGTTCTAATAGCTTCTAATTCGTACTTTATGCGTGCACTACTCGTCCCTTCCCTATGGTCCTGGAGGTATTTAGGACCTTGATTAGGGTAGTTCTAGACTGACCTATGTTGCTTAAAATGAGGAAAATATAGGCGACAAAAAAATTCATATAAGACTATCATATAAGGAGCAAATAAGGGCTAATATTAACCTCCACAAGTAGACAACAAATGCACGCCATTCAATCAGCACATTTTTGTTAATTCGAGGGATCCTATAGGCAGGATATCTAGATGAGCATAAACAGAATGTAAGACAACATTTTTATTAAGGCGAGCAGCGGTACCTATCAGTTTGCCTGCTCATTTTATTAAACTCTGAATCTGGGCACTTTCAGGCAGCAAGACGTCACAGTTTTAAACCTATAATTCTTAATAACCTTACAGGTTTGCCTAAGTGATAACCAGAACAGAATCTTATAGGCATGGTGTCTACATCTGTTAATTATAGACCTATGACATGGTTTATAAACGAGTTACTGATTTTAACAGATAGGTTGTTATCTCTTTAGATCCTATAGACATGCTTTCTAATTTGCGAAATTAACTGACTCCTATAGGCATGATTACTAAGTGTTGAAACTGATTACAAGCGTGATTTCTAAATTTACCAACTGGTTTTATCCTATAGGCATGATATCTACTAGTTTAAATCCTATAGACATGATTTCTAGGTTTTGAAACTGATTTGCTTATTTCCTATAGGCGTGATTTCTAAGTTGAGGCTGATTTTATTTCCTATAGGCATGAAATCTATTAATCACATATGGGCAGAAAGTTTAAAAAATTTGCAAGGAAAGTTTGTTAATTTACACAAATAAGATTCTATACGCATGATCACGAGGCTGGAGATATGTGAAAATCCCATGAGCATGGATTTGTAATGCAGAACTAGCAGAAAACCTATAGGTAGTGTTTCTAATATGCAAATATGTGAAAATGCAGAGTTACGCATAGTCAGAAAAACCATATAGGCAGAATCTCTAAATGAGTAGCAACATTCACATAATCAATACAATAGACCTATAGACAGCATTTCTACCCGAGTTTTTGAACAAAGACATAGAAAAACCCCCCAGCTTTTACTAAGAAACCGCAAATCTGTTTATTACATGGGTTATTACATCCCAGAAAAAATAAATTACATAACAACATCCATTACACTATAGGGAGCCTTAGCATGCCCAATATAAAATATGGGAACCAGGCCTTCAGGTAGAGTAGATCTAAAGCATAATGGTGGTCCATCCATGATACATAAAATTAGGCTTCTGGTGTATCAAAGTTCACAAGGGCCTCAGGGACCCCGGGCAATGCTCAGACCAAAACTTTACTTAGAAAAACAGTTTGTAAAAGACTGGAAGACCATCCCCAATGTTTCAGAGTTTGGAGGAGTCTCAAGGACCCTAGGCAATGCTCACACTGAGGTGGTAGGAACCTAGATAACTAAGAGTAGAAGTTTGAAAACCAGTACATAGAGGGTAAGGGAGACAGTTTGGAAAACAGTTTAATTTTAAAAACTAACAGATTTAGACTACATGGTTGGATACAGAGCAAACAGAATATATATTTTGCACTTGGTTCAAGCAAATTGGTGTTTATTCAAACTAGATACTCCTACCAGTATTTAAAATAATCACAAAAGCAAGGATACTTGAATTGACAGACAAAACTAACCGCACATGCTTGTAATATCTAAACATGTACGGAATACTTAACATACAACTAAATCAAACAAGGTTTCACATTACTGAAGATAACTTAGTTTAGCAACTATCACCAAGTGGGATCATATAGGCATGTATTAAACAGAAACATGCTGAAGTTTGAAATAACTAACCAAACAAACACATAAAACAGGACAGGGTAACAGGAACTAAAGCATACTAGTTTAGAAAGAAGTAAACAAGAATGTAATGGCAGTTTGGACCCAGAGAGTTTAGCCTTGGCTTCCAGCCGGCTAAACAGTGCAGAAATCAGAATAGCAGCACCAAGAGAGAACTTAAGTTCTTTTCAGAAAAAAAGAGAGCTTGAGAGTTTTTTAAGTTGTAAAGTGAAGAAATTGTAAAAGCGTGTAAGTGTGTAAGCGTGTTTGAAATCAGAACAATGAAAGGCTTTCATAGCATACAATAGAGCAAACAAATAAGGTATGAAATCAATTGCACACCAATAAGGTATGAAGATCAATTAATCAATCAATTAGGGTTAACAGTGAAACGACCCAAACTTCTAACTCAGGGCGCGACTGCGCCCAACACCGGAGTCAGGAAAACCAACATTTTTTTACTAACGAGGTTACCTTAATTAATAAGATATTCAAATACTTGCCAAGTTTTAAGTTAAGAATCGTTAAATTAAAATGGATAAGTTAGGCAACTCGAATCAATGGAACCCAAAACCATGAGCCAACATATACAATTTAGCAAAAATACTATAAGGTCTACTACATGAGCCTACGGGCGGCTAGTAAAATATACAAAACTAGACAGAATAAGTGTACTACTGTCTGAAGAGAATAGACCGAAACAACAAAATACAACTCCAAGGTGCTGCTGAGAAACGCCAATGGGAGCAGCTCACCGTGAAGTCAGGTCCAGAATATGCTCTCAATATCGCGCTCCGGTCTGATAACCAGATGCACCTGCCACAGAACTTGTACAATTTAGTACAGAAGCATAGCATGAGTACATATAAACAAATATTTACCTAGTTAGTATCCCGTCTAAACTCGAAAAATTAGTGACGAGAGGTAGACGTGATACTTACTAGAGTCAATAACAAATAATATGATTAAATAAATCTAGGCAGGAATAGCAGTCATGGAAATCACTAAGGAAGGAAATATCAAGTATATAAAACTACAATTTATTCTCATGTGTCAAATAACAATTGTCATAAAATTCCCAAGTTCCCCTTCCACATGGAGCAATTTATTTAATAATAATACGACTCTCAGTCAAATACATAGCACATAGTATGCCAAAGCATACGGCCAAAGCGAGGCAAAAATAAATGTGCACTGCCGAGGGTCGAACGGCTCGAACCATAGATGCATCTATTACCCCGCTCGCGAATCGAACATGCGACGCGGTTGACATAATGATAGGCTACCCCTCTCGCGAATCATACATGTGACGTGGGTGCTCATACACACACAAAGAATTTATCAGGTATTTAGTAATTTAAGAGAGATTATACTTGGAGTCAAGAACTTAAGAAAATAAATTTTCTGAACATAACCTCCTAATATTCGCATACCAGTTCAAGGATAATAAGCAACTCAAATACAAGTAGGAATACATGCAAAGCACAACAGAGCATGCTTGTGAGCCCTAAAACTACCCGACATAACATAGTAGTAGCTACGCACGAACTCTCGTCACCTCGTGTGTGCGTAGCCCCTGCAAGTAAGGACATTTCAATCGTTTACAATCACCTATGGGGACAATTCCCTCTTACAAGGTTGGAAAGGAGACTCACCTCGTGTCGAATCTACTTCTCGGACCAAGAACGCTCCCGTAACTCCGAACTCTACACCCGAGGACTCGAAACTAGCCAAATGTTATACAAATATATCAAATCATGCTCAAAGTATGGAAATTCTCCTACTTATTTAGTAACTTCATCATTCTTGAAGAAATCCCAAAATTCACCCTCGGGCCCGCACACTCGGATTCCAAAAATTTTCGAAGGAAACACTCACACATATCCTAAGGATCATTAATATATGATCTTTATATGATTTCATGGTGGATAAGTGGGGAAATTCTCTAAAATTCATCAAGCCCTAGGTTTCCACCCTAACCCATGATTTACACTAATTAGGGTGTTAATCAACTTAAGAATTGATGTATTAAACCAACATTTGAGTGAAAATAACTTACCTCTAGTAGTTAGGTCATTTGGCTCTCTCTCAAGCTCCCAAAGTCGACAATGGTGGAGGAAATGGGGTGAAAAATGGTTAAGTCACGTGTTTAAAGAACTCACTGCCATCAGTGATTTCGCACCTGTGGCTCGAGGACCGCACCTGCAGTCTCGCACCTGCGGAAATGGGACAAGGGGAAAAAACTCGCACCTGCGTAGAGGAGCTCGCACCTACGGCTCCACTCCTGCGGAAACTTGTCTGCACCTGCGAGAATGGACTTCCTCACCTGGGCCCACCCGAGCCCCCATCCAAATATACAAACAAGTCCTAAATCATATTACGGACTCACTCGAGCCTTTGGAACACCCCAAATCAAGGCTAAAGCTCAAAATCACACCTCAAAACTCCAAGGATCAAACTTAAGAACTTTAAGTTCTTGAATTCGGTTTCAATACGCCGAACCGACCTATACTACTCGGAATGACACCAAAGTTTTCAAGCAAGTCATAAATGAAATAACAGAACTATTCCCATTCTTGGAAATTCGTTTGGGCCTCAATAACACAAAAATACGTTCCAAACCAAATTATGAACTTAAGGAAACTCTATTTTCATTATTTGGCGTCGATACGCTCCCAGGTCATCCAAAATCCATTCCAGACATACGCACAAGTCCGAAATCATCATACGAAGCTACCGGAACTGTCGAAACTCGATTCTGAGGTAGTTTACTCAAAATGTTGACCAAAGTGAAACTTGGCCTTAAAGGCCAAGCTTAAGGAACCAAGTGTTCCTATACCTCTCTAAGCACTTCTGAATCCCAAACCACCCATCCCCGCAAGTCATAAACAACTATAAGCCGCTAGGGAAAGTCTTATTCAGGGAAACATATTCCGAATATGCAAAACGACCGGTCGGGTCGTTAGATTCTCCACCTATTAAACAAATGTTCGTCCTCGAACGTGTCTAGAATTGTACTTGAAGTGCCGTATAAGTGTGGATATTTTCTCCGCATGTCCTCCTAGGACTCCCAAGTTGCCTCCTCGACTGGTTGGCCCCTCCACTGGACCTTCACAGTAGAAACTCTCTTGGATCTCAATTGGCGATCATGCATGTCAATAATAGCAACTGGCTCCTCCTCGTAGCCCAGTCTCTCATCCAACTGAATAGTGCTGAAATGAACCACGCGAGAGAAGTCGGCATGATACCTCCGGAGCATGGATACATGAAAGACTGAATGAACTCCTAATAAGCTGGGAGGTAAGGCAAGCTCATAAGAAACCTCCCCAACTCGCCTCAATACCTCGAAATGGCCTATAAACCTCGGGCTCAACTTGCCCTTCTTCCCGAACCTCATAATACCCTTCATCGGTGAGACCTTCAACAGAACCTCATCTCCCTCCATAAATGACACATCACGCGCTTTCTGATCCGCATAACTCTTCTGTCTGGACTGTGCTATGCGGAGCCTCTCCTGAATCAACTTCACCTTTTCCAAGGCATCTCTCACCAGGTTTGTGCCATATAACTTAGCCTCGCCACGTCCGTGCTATATAACAAATCCTCAAATAGAGCCATATCGATGCTGGACCGATAAACTTTTATTGTAAGCAAACTCAGCAAAAGGCAAGAACTGGTCCCACTGACCTCCGAAGTCAATCACACATGCCCTGAGAATGTCCTCCAATATTTGAACTGTACGCTCCAACTAACCATCAGTCTGAGGGTGAAAAGTTGTACTGAGATCTATATGGGTGACTAACTCTCTATGCAATGCTCTCCAGAAATGCGAGGTGAACTGAGGACCTCGATCTGATATAATGGACATCGGCACACCGTGCAACCAGACCATCTCCGGAATGTAGATCTGGGCTAGCCTCTCAGATGTATAAGTAGTAGCCACAGGAATGAAATGCGCCGATTTAGTCAACCTATCCACAATGACCCAAACCGCATCTGAGGAAACCCAACCACGAAGTCCATAGTGATGCGCTCCTAGTTACACTCAGGAATGGGCATATGATGAAGTAGGCCTCCTGGCCTCTGGTGCTCATACTTAACCTGATGGTAGTTAAGAAATGTATCCACATACTCCACAATGTCCTTCTTCATCCGCCTCCACCAGTAATGCTTCTTCAAATCATGATACATCTTCGTAGTACCAGGATGAACAGAATAAAGAGAACTGTGTGCCTCCTCAAAATCCTCCCCCTCAGGCCATCAACATTAGGAACACATAAATGGTCCTGAAGTCTCAGAACACCATCCTCGCCAATGGTAACCTCCTTGGTACCACCCTGAACCACTGTCTCCCGTAGCTCTGCCAAATACGGATCATCAAACTGCCAAGCCTTAGTCTCCCCCAATAATAAAGACTGAGCAACCACATGTGCTAGAACTCAACGAGGCTCTGAAAGGTCTAATCTCACCAGGCAATTAGCCAAGGGCTGATTGTACAAGGCTAGAGGTCTCTCCTCCATTGCAATATAATCCAAGCTACACATAGTCTCTGCCTTCCTGCTTAAAGCATCTGCTACCACATTTGCCTTGCCCGAATAATAAAGAAAGGTGATGTCATAATCCTTCAGCAACTCAAGCCACATGCGCTGCCTCAAATTAAGATCCCTCTACTTGAGCAAGTGCTACAAGCCGCGGTGGTCTGTATAAACCTCACAAGACACCCATACAAGTAATGCCTCCAAATCTTAAGAGCATGAACAATCGCCGCCAACTCCAAATCGTGCACCGGTAATTCATGTCATGAACCTTCAGCTGGCGTGAAGCATACGCAATAAATCTCCCTTACTTCATCAACACACATCCCAAGCCAACGCATGAAACATCTCAATACATTGTATACATCCCATAACCGGAAGGCAATACTAGAATTGGTGCTGAGGCCAATGCCGTCTTGAGCTTCTGAAAGCTCGCCTCAAACTCGTCAGACCATCTAAACGGGGCATTTTTCTGAGTCAATCTAGTCAATAGGGCTGCAATGGATGAAAAACCCTCCACAAATAGTTGATAGTAGCCTGCTAGACCCAAGAAGCTCCTAATCTCTGTAGCTGAAGTAGGGCGTGGCCAACTCTGAACTGCCTCAATCTTCTTAGGATCAACCTTGATACCCTCTTCGGATACAACATGCCCCAAGAATGCCACGGAATCCTCCAATCAGAACTCACACTTGGAGAACTTAGCATATAGCTTCTGTTCTCGTAAAGTCTGGAGCACAACTCTCAAATGCTACTCGTGCTCGCCCAGGCTACGTGAGTAAATCAAAATGTCGTCAATGAAGACTATGATAAAAGAATCAACATACGGCCTGAACACCATGTCCATCAAGTCCATAAATGTTTCTTGGGATTTAGTCAAGCCAAAGAACGTCACCAGGAACTCATAGTGGCCATATCTCATACGGAAAGCAGCCTTCGAAACATATGAGGCCCGAATCGTCAACTGATGATAGCCGAACCTCAAGTCAATCTTAAAAAATACCTTAGCACTTTGCAACTGGTCAAACAAATCATCAATGCACGGAAAATAATACTTGTTCTTAATGGTAACCTTGTTCAACTGGTGGTAATCAATACACATCCGCATAGACCCATCCTTTTTCTCCACAAATAGGACTGGAGCACCCCATAGTGACACACTCGGCCTGATAAACCCCTTATCCAACAACTCCTCAAGCTGCTCCTTCAACTCCTTCAACTCTTACGGTACGGGGGAATGGAAATAGGCTGAGTGCCTGGAGCTACATCAATGCAGAAATCAATATCACGATCCGGAGGCATGCCCGGAAGGTCTGAAGGAAAGACATCAGAAAACTCTTGAACAACTGGCAGTGAATCAATCGTCGGAGACTCGACGGTGGTGTCCCCCACATAAGCAAGATACGCTAGACAACCCTTCTCAACCATATGTCGAGCCTTCAGGAAGGAAATAACTCTACTGGCTGCACTAATTGAGGAACCTCTCCACTCCAGTAGGCAACTCAGGCATGAACAAAGTAACCGTCTTGGCATGGAAATCCAAGATGGAATGATAACGAGATAGCCAATCCATCCCCAAGATAATCTCAAAATCAACCATGTCGAGGAATAGGAGGTCCGCTCTAGTCTCGAACCCACAGAATTTGACCACACATGACCGATAGATCCGATCTACCACCACAGATTCACCCACAGGAGTGGACACATAAATAGGAGAACCCAAGGACTCACGAGGAACATCCAAAAAAAAAAGCAAATAAGGCTGACACATATGAATAAGTGGATACTGGATCAAATAGCACCGATGCCTCCCTACCATATACAGAAATAGTACTTATGATCACGGCATGTGAGGCCACTGCATCTTCTCGTGCCGGAATAGCATAGAATCTGGCTGGTGTACCTGAAGAGCCTGGTGTTAAAAAGCATAGAATTCGGGATTCCTCACTCTTGTTAAAAATGACTAGAATGGTAGTGACTATTTTAAGGCCAGCTCCAACTTTGTTGATAAATTAACGGAGTGGAAGAACACCACTTTTGGCAACATCATAGGCAATAAAAGAAAGTTACTTGCCAGACTACAAGGTATCCAAAATTCAACTAGATATACTACAAGTACCTTTATACAAAATCTAGAATTTGACCTTAAGAATGAATATGATGACATTCTTAGAATTGAAGAGGACTATTAGAAACTAAGGTCCAGAGTTCTGTGGCTAAATGAAGGAGACGCAAATACAAAATTCTTGCATGTCTCAGCCACCAACCGAAGAAGAAGAAATAAAATAAAGATGCTAATGGTAACTGGATAAATGACCATACTCTAATCATGTCCCATGTCCAAAATCATTTCTGCTCAACCTTCATCACCTCCCACTCTCAAACAAATAGATTAAATCCCATTGGAAAATACTTTACTAGAAATCATATAAACTTAGGAATTTTAGACTCTCCCTTGATTGACTTGGAAATTAAAAAGGCAACCTTTTGATTTAAACCATTCAAATCCCCCAGTCCGGATGGTCTTCATCCTTTTTTCTTCCAAAAATTTTGGAACCAAATAGGTGAATCAGTTAGGGCTCTTTGCCACAACATTTTCACCACCCAAGTCATTCCTCCTGAAACGAACAAAACCTTAATCTGTCTTATTCCAAAAATCCATAATGCTAATAACATCAACAACTTTAGACCTATTGGCTTATGCAACACTATCTACAAACTAGTTACTAAGATTCTTGCTAACCAGCTAAAACCCTTTCTTGATCAACTTATAAGCCCTTATCAGGCTAGCTTCATGAAAAATAGAAGAGCCTCTGATAAGTCCATCATTATTCAAGAATTGATTTCAAAATTTAAAAATTTGAAGGGAAAGCAAGGCCACATGATTCTCAAAATAGACTTGGAAAAGGCTTTTAATCGATTGGAATGGTCTTTTGTTTAACATACCCTTGAATATTTCAATTTCCCTCCTAAATTTACCAAAGTAATTCTAAGTTGCATCTCTACCGGCAGCATAGCTATTATAGTTAATGGATCTGTCACAAACTACTTTCAACTATGTAGGGGAATTAGACAAGGAGACCCCATATCTCCCTAAATTTTTATTCTTTGTTTGGAAATGCTTACCAGATTTATTGATAACCAAATGGATATTAAGAATTGGGACCCCATATCCTTAGGGAATAACTTTCCTAGAATATCTCCTTGCTATTTGCAGATGACCTTACTTTAATGGCAAAAGCAAATGACAAATCCGAAAAATTCATAAAATACGGCCTAGACCTTTTTTTGCATTATTCCAGGCCAGTGTATTAATACCACCAAATCAAAAATTATATTTTCCCCAAATTGCAAAAACTCCCTCATCAAAGATATTACCTCTAGACTTGGTATTAAAAGGATCACAAATTTTGGTACTTACCTATGTTTTCCTATTCTAACCCATAGCCCAAAACCTAAAGACTAGCAATTCCTTCTTGACAAGATGCGTAATAAATTAGCTTCCTGAAAATTAAATTTCTCTAACTTAGCAAGAAGAACTACTCTCTCAACTCCGTGCTTAAATTCTATTCCTAACCACTACATGCAATACACCTCCCTTCCTAAACAAACCCTTAAAGAGATAGACAAAATTCAGAGGGACCTCATTTGGGGTAGTTCAACGAAAAAATGAAAATTCATCTTGTAAATTGGTCAACGATATGCCAACCAAAGCCAAATGGTGTCTTAGGTATACATAATGCTAATAATAAAAATCTTTGCACTTTATCTAGCTTAAGTTGGCGACTTCTTACTAAAACCACAACTCCATGGGTCAAATTGATTATTTCTTATTATGGTACTAGTAAGACCAATTCAAAAACTTCCTTTGTTTGGAAAAGCATTTGCAAGGGTTGAGAAATCTGCTCTAAGGACATAACTTGGTCCCCTCATCTCCAATCCAATCTTAATATATGGGAAACAAACTGGATTACCCACTCGATTAATCTTAGAATGTCCCTTAATAGGTCCCCCTTCCAAGAAGGACTTTATAACAAAAAATAGGGATATCTACGATGGTCGTAAATGGAATATGGATGGTCTGTCATTCAAAATCCCCCCCCCCC
>ML395483.1:9901-32952 GCA_005239525.1 Nicotiana knightiana | reverse complement strand
GCCATCAATTGACTGTGCCTATTTATTATGTGTTGCTTGAGAAAGGATACATATTTAGGTGGTCGTTGAACAACGTCACTCCTAACATGTGTGAGAAATCAATACAGCGGGTTTAAAGGTAGGTTTAGAAATAACAAAGTCCTGACGTGATCATAATGAGCGGTTAGATAAAGCCAACTAGCGTAGTTCAAGAGAATATGTCTAGTAAATTATTGTAGTTGCTTGAGAGACAATTACGGCACCTAAAGTGCTCATGATCAGTAGAGAATACATAGGCAAAATTGTAGGAAAAGCGGGAAGGATTCCAACATTTGGAGAAATCATAACTCTAGACCTCCTAACTTTAATCTCCAACCCTTAGTATCTTTAGTTGTTAATTTACTGCTTTAGTTTCTTTGTTAATTAGTTAGATATAAGAATCTTAATCTTTATAACTTAGAAATTTATTCGAGCTTGTCTTCTTAGCGATATTGAACAATTATGGTGAAACCTTAGTTTCTGTGGGATTCGACTCCGGACTCTTAGACCGGATTATATTTGCAGCGACTGCTTAGTCCTTTTTATAAGGCATAGTGGGCGTGATCAAATTTTGGCGCTGTTGCCGGGGAACTAACGGTGTAGCTGTAGGTGTACATATTTCTAGGTTGCAGGTTTGAACTTTTATTTTTGTTTTTTTGTATCTAATTATTTTTTAAATTTTTATGTTTGACTTGAGAGACATGGAATCTTGGAATTATGAGAGTTTTGATGTTGGTAATTCTAATTTTGATCCTCTGTATGCATATTGTAGAGGAACCACCCATTGAAAAATTATCAAAATATTTCCAAGAGCGATTTATGTGCACCAACTCAATCTTATGTGTGGAATGTTTGTGATATGTGGTGGTAAAGATGGTCACTTTCATGGTTGTGCGTATATTTCTTATCCTCCCATAATCTCTTGCTATAATGGTTCTACTTTTTCTGGTGAAGTAAATAGGAACAAAGAACCCAGGGAAGACTTACCTGAAGGAGATCAAAGATATGTTAAAGTACCTTCTGGAACAAAATAATGAGAAACAACTACAGATAGAAAGGCAAGAGGCAACTATTCGCAACTTGGAGGCTCAAGTGAGTCAAGTGGTTGAAGCTTTTAATGCTCAGCAAGGCAATTTGGATAGTAGCCAAAAGGAGCATGTATTAGATGCAGAATTCGAGGTGCTAACAGAGGAGGTGAGAGTAGAACACCAACAATCAATCGAACTAGATTTTGAGGATGTGGATGTTGTAGAAGAGATACTAGAGTTAACCAAGGACATTGATGATACATATTTAGATGACTCTAGTGTCATGTGTGTTGAGAATGTTGACAGTCCCAATGTTCATGTAGTTAAGTGCACTGGTCCACACTCCAAATATTTTTCCACATTGTGTATGGATGATAATATGGAAATAGAGTCATTCGAGTCGCTTAAGGATTCAAGGAATAAGAAACAAGGTGCCTACATTCTGGAATCTTCTTGCCAGAAAATCGGAATTACACACCTCATTTAAAGGCCAAGAAGTGAAGAATACTACATAGTTTCCTTGAGCCAGTTAGATTTGTTCCACCACCCCAGGAGTATAATCATAAGCTTTAATCAAAACTTGGGGTTCAATTCATAAGCTCGAGGTGGAGGCAAAAAGTAGTTCATGTCGTGTCGCGACGTTAAATCAAGCGCTTGTTGGGAGGCAACCCAGCTTTACTGCTTTCTTTTCTTTTTCTTTTTTATTGTATTATGTTTGTAGTGTCGATTTTTTATTTTCTAGGAGAATGGAACACAAAGCCATTGGAAGGATGCAACAGCAAACCAGATGGTTGGAACTAAGTGTGAGGTACCCGCACGAGGGACCAGGCCTAGGAGAAGGCTGAGTACCCCATGAGCTGCTAGTGCTTCGGCCTTTGGCCTACCAGGGAGTTTCGTTTACCCTCTTATTAGTTATGGTATGCATTGGGGACAATGCATAATTTTAAGTGTGGGGTGAGGAGATTATTTGGGTGACTTTCCATGCTATTTTAGTTGTGTTAATTTAATTGAATAATTTTTTTTACAAAAATAGAAAAGATTGGACTTCTCCCGACGATGGATCTATTAGACAATTTTCTTAAGGGATTTAAGTGGAAAGGAAAAAGACAAAAAGATTTTCTTTTGTTAGATAGTGTAGCAATTTCCCCTTGGTTTTTCTTTGTGCCGCGGTTCTTTTTCAAGAGTTTTGTTTGAACCGGGTGTAGTTAGTTTTATTTTTTTAGGAGTAGGAGCCAATGTGAGATGAATTGAATTGAAGCAATATCTCTTGACTTTGTGATTCCTTGAAAATAGTTAGTACTTTGATTGTGACGCTTAGGCTTATTTTTTTAACTCTTGTATAAATACCTTATATTGTATAAGCTTAACTTTGCTTAACTGCTTTGACTAGAGTTCTTGATGAAATCAATCCTGAGTGAGTTATGTGCGATGTGTGTGTGAAGTTTATGTGTTATTTTGTGCATTGCATTTAATGTCTAGAAGTTTCCTCGTGAGTTTGCAAAGCGAAATAGTAGTTTTGTTCAGTCTTGGAAGTGATATAGGCGTTTATTTGTTGAGCCATATATATATTTTACCCCCCTAATTGTTATGTATTGTATTTAACCCCTTTGAGCCTGTAATCCTGTTTCTTTGGCAACCACATTACAAGCCTTACCCATTTGTTTGAATTAACCATATATTCGAACCTTCTAACCTCTCATGAACACTTGAATTGTTATGAACTGTGTAAAAGTTAAAGTGTGGGGTGGTTGGTTTGGCTTTTGAGTGGAACTAATGAAATAAAGAGAAAGTTACATTGTTTTGAAAAAGTAAGAGCCACTTGAATTAAAAAAAGAAAGAAAAGGAAAAAATAGTTATATTGCTGTGAAAAACATATTCCTTGATAAGTGGTGACTCTTTGATGTAATTGTGCTTAAAGAAGTATGGGGTAATATATATTGATGTGAAGGTGGAGTTTGGTTTGACATAAGTATGGGGTTTGAATGTAATAGTATATGTATAAAAGTGTTTAGGGAGGCATAGTCACTCTTATATCTAAATGTATTCTACCCGTCCCGCAGCCTACATTATAACCAAATAAAATCCTACTTGATCCTAGATTGATTGAGCTCGTTAGTAGAGTAGTACACCACGGGAAAGCCTATGGTGCATCTTTTGTGGAATATGAATGTTATTTCTGAGAGTAAGTGAATTCTTTCTATCTTTAGTTCCTAAGTGTTCTTAAATTTTATTGTGTGGAACTACTCTCTTTTGTTGTGTGAGGGCACTTGATTCATGAAAGAAAGGTAATGTCAATGACCTCTATGTTAGAGTAAGTGGATAAGTTGTGAATAATGCGTGGTACTTGTAAGTCAAATCTTGAAGTTAAGATGTTACACTTTTGTGCTTAGTTTATTTTAAGTATTCTTGGTGTGATGAGTTTGGAGAATTGTTTAAAAAGGTCGTGTCTATATAAAGTATAGTTTGATTACTCGAGAACAAGCAATGATTTAAGTGTGAGGTGTTGATAATAGGTTATAATTACGTATTTTAGTCGCTTATTACACTCTAATTTACTGCACTTTAATTGAGTTTGAGCTTTAATCGCTAGCGTTTTGCACTAATTATGTGTTTTATGCCTTGTAGAAGTGATTCTGAGCTATGTAGATGTTATGGAATGAATTAAAATGATTTAGAGATTCGAAGTCTGAGTAAAATCTCAAGGAATTAAGCCAGGATCGTGTTCGGGGATCAATGGATGATAGTTAAGAACAAACGAAGAATCGAGTAGGCATATTGCGCACTGTCTAGTAAAATGCACATAATGTTTCGCTCAGAACTCCATTTTCGTTCCATAATATATGGAAATCTAATTCGAAGGGCTACAACTTTCATGTTTTACGGTTTTCCAAATTTCAAACAGAACAGGGTGAAAAGTGCGCGACAAGTGCATGGCAGCGCACTGACCGCGCAAATGAGGCAGAATACTGGCTGAAGTGCGTGGTCGATGTACGGTCAATACGCGGTCGTGCACGTTTTGTCCGGGAAAAGTTTCCTTTTTCACATAAGAGAAGGTATAATTGTTTGGGTTCGACCCTACTTGGTATATATACATGGAAAAATGGTATTTTGGGGACTTTTGACACACTTTTGACCTAAGGAGGCTAAAGAGAAGTTGGAGAAGCAAGAGCACAAGGAATCCGTCATTCAATTCCAATTCAAGACAAGGGTTTGGATTGTTTTATATTTTTCTTTACTTTAAACTTAATTTTGATGAATTACTCCTTATGTATGGAGTAGTTCTTTTTAGGGTTTGATGGATTCAATTCCAACTCAAGACAACGGATTTATGGCAATGGAACAGACATTGATGCAGGATTTGCAAGCACTAGAAAACGTCAATGTCCAAAAGAAGGAGAGAATGGAAATCTAGCACCTCTTGATTTGGTTACACCAAACCAATTAGATAACAATTATTTCAAGAACCTCATTCAAAAGAAAGGTCTTCTTCAATTAGATCAAGTTCTTTTCAATGGAGGATCGACGGATAATATTGTTCCTGAATACAGTAACAGTCCTCGAGCTTTCTCCTCTGACTTTGTTGCTGCTATAATCAAAATGGGAGATATTTGTTATGTCGAGGAAGAGGCAAACCCGAAGATAAAGAAGATAAAGAACACCAAATTTTAACGTGGAAAACCTTTCAAATCGAAGGTAAAAACCACGGGATCACAAAGATCCAAAAAACTCCACTATAAAAATAAGATGGTTACAAAAGTTCTCCAAATTTACTACACAACAAGTGTCAAATACGGAGCAACAATAGCAACAAGACCAACGACAAATCAATTGAAAAAGAGGAGAAGTCACAAAACTGGAGCTACTGTTCGAGGCACAAAATCAGATTCTACCAGCCTCCAAAACCAATCTCCACCGTTCCAATCAAGGATCAAGATGTTACAAACACTCAGTCCAAATTTCAGCCGGATCCAACGGTTAACAAATCAAAAAACGTGATTTGAAGTTCGCTGGTTGGAATAAAAATCTGTAGGAAAAACGAATACTTTTATTCTCACTTCTCTCTTGATGAAAGCTCTCTCAAAAACCACTCTTATGTGTTTAAGTCTTTCAAAGACTTGTACCAATGAGCATAGAATAATTCTCCAAGGTTGTCCTATTTTTAGATAATGAGTGGTGCTTTTTCTTAAAGCCAAAACCAACTCTAAATAGGAATAAATACCGAATCCGATTCCGAATAGGAATTGAAACCAAAAGAGAATAGAATTAGGTCATTAGGCCTTTGGCTGGACAACATGGGCATGTTCCCAACAAACTCCCCCTCGAGCCAAGGGGCCAAATGTGTATTCAAGTAGAGGAACTATTGACAGACTTCATGCCTGCCAATTTTCTACAAAATTCATGTTTATCTACCACCACCGCCTTTGTCAGTATATCCGAAGGATTTTTATCAGTGTGTATCTTCTCAATCTCAAATAATTTCTCTTCCACGACCATTCTTATCCAATGATACTTTCTATTTATATGCTTGGTATTAGAATGAAAAGTGGAGTGCATGGTGAGACATATAGCACTCTGATTATCACAAAATAAGATGTAACTTGGCTACTCAAAGCCAAGATCATTAATAAAATCCTCCATCCATAATAGTTCTTTGGCACCTTCTGTGAAAGCAATATATTCGGCTTATGTGGTGGATAGAGCTATGCACTTCTGTAGTCTAGATTGCCAAGAAACAACTCCCCCTGCAAAAGTGATCAAATAACCGGCAGTGGATCTTGAATTATCAAGATTGCCTCCTAAATCAGAGTCTGTGTAACAAACAAGTTCAGGCTTGCCATTGCCAAAGCACAGGTTCAAATCTGCAGTACCGTTCAAATACCTTAATATCCATTTTACTGCATCCCAATTTTCTTTTCCAGGATTACAAAGTAATCTACTAACGATACCAACGACATGTGCAATATCTGGTCTAGTGCAAACCATAGCACAAGCTACCAACGGCAGAAGAGTAAGGAATATGAGACATCTCTTTTTTCTCTTCATCAGTATATGGACTCTGACTAATACTCAATTTGAAATGTTTATCAAGAGGAGTACTAACCACTTTTGCATCTATCATGTTGAACCTCTTGAGTACCTTCTCAATGAATTTCTTTTGGGACAAAAACAACTCATTTTTATCTCTATATCGGTGGATTTGAATGCCCAAGATTTTCTTTGTTGACCCCAAGTCCTTCATCGCAAACGATTTGCTCAACTGCTTCTTAAGGACTGCAATTCTGGATTTATTCTTGCCAACAATAAACATATCATCCACATAAATCAATAAGATAATAAAATCATCATCAGAGAACTTCTAAAAGAATACACAGTGGTCTGAAGAAGTTTTTCGTGTACCCTTGTTCTTCTATGACAGATTCAAACTTCATATAACATTGCCTTGGAGCTTGTTTCAATCCATACAGGCTCTTTTTCAATTTGCAGACATAATTTTCTTTTCCTTTAGTTAAAAAACCCTCAAGTTGCTCCATATAAATCTCATCATCTAAATCACCATGAAGAAAAGCAGTCTTGACATCCATCTGCTCAACCTCTAAATCTAGGCTTGCAGCTAAGCCTAGAACCACACGAATAGAAGACATATCCACAACAGGAGAGAAAATTTCATCAAAGTCAACTCCCTTCTTCTGGCCAAAGACTTTAACAACTAACCTCGCCTTGTATCTAGGCGCAGAGATATGGTATTTTGCTTTATTTTGAATATCCATTTGTTAGATAAGGCTCTCTTACCTTTCGGCAATTTCACTAACTCATATGTGTCATTCTCATGGAGTGACTTCATCTCATCTTCCATGGCTTCGATCCACTGATCTTTATGAGTATCTTGCATGACTTCATCATAATTATCAGGTTCTCCCATGTCAGTCAAAAGTACATACTCATCAGGAGGATAGCGCATGGATATTTGCTTCTCCCTTGTAGATCTTCTAAGCGAGGTTTCATGAGCATTAGAAGTAGTTACCTGAGCAGGAATTGGTTGCTGATCAATCACAACTTCATCAACTGGAGCATCCATAACATCTCCACCATGATGATCATTTTGATCTTGATTACTATCTCCATCATTGTCTTGGGTTTCTTCATGTGCAATAGGTGCCTTAGCAATAGAAACAGGATCAATATCAACTAAGCTCGCATTACTCTGAGAATCTATCTTCTCAGTTTTGTCAATATCTTCAATAGTCTGGTCTTCAAAGAATATTGCATCACGACTTCTAATAAGTTTATTGTCAACTAGATCGTAAAAATGATATTCAAACTCATCTTGACCATAACCGATAAAGATGCACTACTTAGTTTGACATCCAGTTTCGATCTCTCGTCTTTAGGAACATGCACACAAACTTTACACCCAAAAACTTTCAGGTGATCATAAGAAACATCTTTGGCAAACCAAACTCTGTCTGGGACATCACCATCCAAAGCAACAGCAGGAGACAAATTGATAACATAGGCAACAGTGTTAAGTGCTTCCCGCCAAAATGTATTTAGAAGTTTAGCTTCTGAAATCAAGCATCTAACTCTCTCAACTAGAGTTCTATTCATCCTCTCTGCCAAACCATTCAATTGAGGCATTTTGGGCAGAGTTTTCTGATGATGAATTCATTGTTCCTTGCAATAGTTATGAAAGGGACCATAATATTCACCACCATTGTCATTGCAAATACATTTTAATTTCTTCCCCGTCTGTCTCTCGGCTAAGGCCTGAAATTCCTTAAACACGCCAAGTACTTGATCTTTAGATTTTAAAGGATACACCCAGAGCTTACGAGAATGATCATCAATGAACGTCACAAAGTAAAGTGCACCACATTTTGACTTTACTTTAAAAGGACCACACAAATCAAAGTGTACTAGCTCCAATAAATCGGGCTTTCTTGAGGAAGGATGGCTATGAAAGGAAACCACTTTCTATTTCCCAGCTAAAAAATGGATACACCTTTTCAGCTTGGCTTGTTTCACTCCAGAAAGAAAACTTTTCTTAGCCAAACATGTAATTCCCCTCTCACGCATATGAATCAATCTTCTGTGCCACAATTCCGATAAAGTGTCACTTTCCACCAGATTTATGGAGTCATTAAGAATAGAGCCCTGCGTCACATATAAATGACAATACTTGACTCCTCGAGCCACTACTAACGAGCCCTTGGAGAGATTCCATTGTCCATTAAAGAGGACATTATAGTAACCTTCATCATCTAATCTTCCTGCGGAGATCAAATTGAAAGGAAAGTCTAGAGCATGCTTGATATTTTGAATAACTAACGTTGAACCATTATTAGTTTTCAAACAAACTGTACCAAAACCAAAAACCTTAACTTCACTGGCATTGCCCATCTTTAACACTCCAGAATCAACATGAGTATAAGATGAGAAAAAATCTTTTCTTGGTGTGACATGTGAGGTAGCTCCAGAATCTACTATCCAGCTCGTCTCATAGGATACCAAATTGATGACATTTTCATCATAAGAAAAAATAAGGTCATCTCAAACAATAGCAACAACATTGTTGTTATTTTCAACTTTCTTTCCTTCTCTAATGTCTTGCAACCACTTGTGGAAAAATCTTTTGATGTCTCATTTCTTGCCACAATGGTTGCATGTAACATTATGGTGTTTGGACCTTGACTTACTTATACTTTTACCTCTATTCCTCGAGCCTCTTGTTCTATCTCTCCCCCGGTTTTCTGTAACCAAGATATCTGCTTGTAAGGATGAACCCTGAGATTTTATTCTTACTTCCTCGTTCAGCACACCACTTTTGGCATATTCCATGGTCACCTTACCTCCAGGAGCTGAATTTGTCAAAGAAACACGAAGAGTTTCCCAAGATTCTGGCAGAGTATTAAGAAGCCAAAGTCCTTTATCTCATCATCAAAATTAACTCCCATTCTAGACAGCTGATCAAGGACGCCCTGGAAATCATTTATGTGATCAAGGATAGGGTTGTCTTCCTTGTATTTAAAGGTCATCAATTGCTTTAGAAGGAACAACTTGTTGTTCCCAGTTTTTGAAGGATAAAGAGTCTCTAGCTTTTCCCACAATGATCTCGCATGTGTCGCATTCACAATATGGTTGCAAACAATATCTTCAACCCATTGTCGTATATATCCACATACTTGTTGGTGCTCAAAATCCCAATCTTCATCAGATATACTCTCGGGTTTATGAGCTGCAAAAACGGGTAGATGCATATTCCTCACGAACAACAAATCTTTCATCTTGCTTCTCCAAATATTATAATTTCTCCCAGTTAAACATACCATCTTGCTCATATTTACTTCCATTTCGTAACAACTTGGATAAATAACCAAGGCTCTGATACCACTGTTATGTCGAGGAAGAGGCAAACCCGAAAATAAAGAAGATAAAGAGCCCTAAATTTTAACGTGGAAAACCTTTCAAATCGAAGGTAAAAACAACGAGATAACAAAGATACAAAAAACTTCACTATAACAATAAGAGGGTTACAAAAGTTCTCCAAATTGACTACACAACAAGTGTCAAACCCGGAGCAATAATAGCAACAAGAGCAACGACAAATCAATTGAAAAAGAGGAGAAGTCACTAAACTGAAGTTGCTGTACGAGACACGAAATCAGATGATATGAGCCTCCAAATCCAATCTTCACTGTTCAAATCAAGGAACAAGATGTTACAAACACTCAGTCAAAATTGTAGCCGGATCCAACGGTTAACAAATCGGCGAACGTGATTTGAAGTTGGCTGGTCAGAATAGAAATCTGCAGCAAAAACGAATACTTTTCTTCTCACTCTCTTGACGAAAGCTCTCTCAAAAACTACTCGTACGTGTTTAATTCTTTCAAATACTTGTACCAATGAGCATAGAACAATTCTCCAAGGTTGTCCTATTTATAGATAATGAGTGGTGCTTTCTCTTAAAGCCAAAACAACCTCTAAATAGGAATAAATACCGAATCCAATTCCGAATAGGAATTGAAACTAAAAGAGAATAGGATTAGGCCATTAGGCCTTTGGCTGGACAACATGGGCATGTGCCCAACATTATTAGTCCCCTAACTGGTCAAAATGGAATCAGAAGAAAAGTTTGTGGCAGTGTCAACCAGTTCTTAAATTCCAGTCTCTATGTTTGGTTTTGTATTACTAATGCAAATAAAAGTTTTTGTGCTACATTTGGTAAAATACTTCATTGATTTTTTTCCTTTTTAAAACTTTACCTTTCTTATGCATCTATACTTATTGATTTGTGTACTTATTTCTCTTAAATAATGTAGAAGTCTAAGCTAAGGCTAACAAGTGGGACGGTCCAGGACCGACCGGAGACCGCGACCTATGTGGGATCTAGGCCTAAACGGGCCTGGACCGTTTATAACAGGGACCGGAGGGTGGGCCGGTCCTTAGGTCGAGGCCTACGAGACTGGGACCATTTGAGACCGGGACCGGACCGGTCTAGCGGGCCTAAACAGTCCCAAACGGTCCCAACAGCCATAAATTTAAAAAAGAATTCTGCCTGTTTGGGCATTTAAAACTAGAAATTTCCTTTGCCAAAATAGCCATTTAACACCTCACCCCCACCCCCCAACTTTGTTTTAACCTCAAACTTTTTATAATTATACTTTTTCCCTATTTTCAACTATAAATACCCCGTCATTCTTTCATTTTTCTCACAAAATCATCAATCTCTCTCTAATTTTCTTCTATAATTGCTTACTTTATTGTCATAATTTGTGAAAAATTGTGAAGTTGGTGAACTTGAAGTCTTCAAGTCTTCAACGATAATTAATTTTCAACAAGTTATTCGTCATTCCAACTCTTAAGTTTTAATATTATAGTTTTGTTTGTTTTAATTACTTTGTATTGCTTGATTAATTAAGATGGCTTATTCCTTAAAACAATGTTTAGTAAAAATAAGGGAAAATGCAAGAGTGGTGAATCTAGTGGCCAATCTGTTCCTCCTCCACTTCCTCCGGCTCCCTGACCCAAACCCCATACCCGTCCTACACCTGCTATTCTTGATAGTGATAATAGTTTATTACAGTATACCAAGAGTCAATTTTGCAATAATATTGCACCTGGTGAACAATTAGACCATCAATATATGAATGCTTTTTATGGTAATCCATCTATTGATGAAAATGATGATAAAGAAATAGATTTTGATGAAATGCAACCAGATGACGATATACCCACTAGTCCTTCTCCAGAAGTTAACCCAACTAATAATAATCCAAATGATGCCCCATCTGACCCTTCTGTTATTACCCCTACTCTTTCTGGACAACATTCTAAACGGACAGGAACATCTGTTGTTTGGCCATTTTTTACTCAACTATAAGAATAAAATAAGGCTAAGTGTAAAATTTATGGCAAAGAGTTAGCTTTTAAATATGTTGGAGGTCAGGGTGGGGGGGGGGACGGGAATTTGTCTAGACACATAATGATACACCCTCAAGATAAAGTTAGATATTTCCGTATGAAAGCTTTGACCGAGGGGACAAGTGTACCTAGTCAGGTTGACCCTAGTACCGGGTCAAAATTAATTTCAACCGGGAATTAACACTGTTACCGAAGGTATTTTATCTTATGATCCAAAAAAAATCAGGAAGAATTGGAAAAAATGGCTACTGTTATGTGCTTACCCTATAGTTTTCCTTCTAACCGTCACTTTGTGCATTATATTAGAAAAGTTTTTAATCCTACTTATAAAGGTTTTCCTCGCACAACTGTAAAGTGCGACATTTGTAAATATAAACATGAATATGAATAATATTTGCGTTGTTTATTTACTTATATAAATTGTCGTGTTGCTATTACAACTGATATTGGTAGAAGTGGTAATGACTGTGATAACCTTATTGTTACCAGTCATTGGATTGATGAGGATTGGATAATGCATAAGCGCATTATTGCTTATAGAATAATTAATTCACATCACACAGAGTAGTTTATTTCTAACACAATTACAGATATTTGTAGATATTTTTGCATTACTGATAAAATAATGTCAGTTTCAATGGATAATGACACATTAACACAAATGTTATAGCCTTGTTTACCACTACACTAAGTCCTGCATTTAGTAACATTTTTCATGTTAGATGTATTTGTCATATTTACCATTTAATTGTGGGTGATGGTATGAGAATTTTAAATGTTGAAATTGAAAAGGTTAAAATGTCTCTTAACTGACTTTTTTATTCAAATCGTAGAAGTAGACTTAGAGAATATTTTTAAGAGATGCGATGAATTTGGCCTAAGAGAAAGAAATGTTCCTAAACCTTATCCAACTAGATAGAATTACATGTATGAAAGTTTAGTTGTTGCATATGAATATAAAAACCACATAAACTCAACGTTTAATGCTCATGTAAGTGATGATGATGAGCACCTTACAAATGCGGATTGGGCAAATGTTAAAATTCTTGTAGATTTTTTTAAAAATTTTTATATTATTACAAATAAATTTTCTGAGCAATATTATCCTACTACTTCTAACTGTTTAGTTTATATTTCAGAACTTGCAAATTTTTTTGATCATTTTTCAGAGGGTGGGAAAATTTATAAACTTGCTATTGATTCTATGAGAAAAAAGTTTAAAAAATATTTTTCCCTATTCCCCCTATTTATGGTGTTGTTGCCTTGTTAAATCCTATTATGAAATCAGGAGGTACTCAATTTTGGTATGAAACTATTTATAACAGGGTGAAAAGTGCGGGGCCGCGCACTGACCGCGTATATGGGGCAGAAAGTGTGTCAAGTGCGCAGACATACTTCCAGGTGTGGGGCCGCGCATGTCCTATCCGGGAAAAGTGCCCTTTTTCGCGTAGGAGAAGGTGTATGTATTTGGGACCGACCCTACTTGGTATATATACACGGAAAAATGATATTTTTAGAATTTTTGACACATATAAGACCTAAGGAGGCTAAAGAGAAGTTGGAGAAGCAAGAGCACAAGGAATCCATCATTCAATTACAACTCAAGACAAGGGTTTGGATTGTTTTATGTTTTTCTTTACTTTAAACTTAATTGTGATGAATTACTCCTTATGTATGGAGTAGTTCTTTTTAGGGTTTGATGAATTTGGTGTATTGATATTTGTTCGTGGATAATTAACTCTAGTTTTATATATTGAATCGTTTTGGATGTTTTAATCATTATTTCTATATTCACTAGTTCATGGAATTGAGAGAGGCATAACTTGTGATATTGTTGCATTATACTTTGTTAGTTTAAGTCATTAATTCTTCTTAGTAATCGGAAGAGGCTACTTTAATTGTTGATTAAACTAAGTAAGAAGGATAATCGAAAGAGGTTCTCCTACAGATCAATCCACTACGAATACTTGCATATTTTCACGTACTTAGAATTGGTTCATCTTGTGAGGTTGAGACTCAATTGAGAGAGGAGTTTCTACTAATCAATTGAACTAACCAAGTGAATTAGAGAGACTCGCTTGAACATTAGAAGTGAATTATCTAGAGTTAAATCCCAAACATGCATCTTGCACCTATACTATCAACCCTATCTTCTCACCATTGATATCTTCCTTTGCTTATTACTTATGTTGTTTGTAACTAGTCAATAGTTAGAATCTTAGTTAATTTAAGTTTTAAATCACATAAATCTCCATTGTTGATCATCTTGGATAGCAATCTAGCTACAAACTACAAAAATATTGTTTAACACCAATCCCTGTGGATATGATAATTTTCTATACTATCTTTGACTAGCAAGCATATTTAGGTGTGTGATTTAAGCTCATCGGTTGTAAGTTGTTATTTTTGGAAAAAAATGTTTGTTAATAATTTTTATATAACATGTTAATTAATAGTATTATGTTATCATCCCTATTGGTAGGACAAAAATTAATGTGGTTTGGAAGAATGATATGATGAACCCATTAACCAAGAATACTACAAACCATGTTTGCTAAACATTTGGAATCTAACCGGTAAATACAAACTCCAGATATTGAAACAACAAGAAAAACTTGCAGCAGTGAAGGAGAACTAAAAGAGGCAGAAGAAGAAAAAAATTGGTTGGAAGAGAAATTTAAGTGGTTGAAGCATATAATAATGGGCGATAGTGAATAAACAAACACATGGATGTGTTTATTGTAGTATTTTATTTTTATGTTGTACTTGTCATGTATTAACTTTAATAGGTAACATGTTTAAATTTATGTTAAGTTGTCTTTTTTTTGTGTGTTCAATTGTTAAACTAATAAATAACCTGAAAAATAAAAAATACACGCGCAAATTATGTAAAACATAAATAGTTCTGCTATTATATATTTAATTTCATATATACAACTAAGAATACATATCAATGAGTCCCACAGCCTGTATGCTTTAAAGCATTGGCTGGCCTGGGGCGCATCCCATCCCGCCCGGTTACACTATCAGGATCATCCTCATCATGTCGCCTCTTTATCGGAGGATGCGCTGCATCATGATCGTCAGTAAGGCTGGCAGGATCGAAGCAGTCGTTGGGCCAACAATAACCTACAAAATAATAAGATATTTTAGTATATGAAATATAAAGTACTAACGTTCGTGTTAGCAAAAAATTTTAATGGTCATACCATGGTCTCAGCGAGCTCCTTAATAAGATCATCCATCTCTAGCAAGTCTGTATCGCACAATGTGGCCTCCGTGACGGGCGATGATGAAATATTTGAAAAAAACAAACACTTTAGATATTACTGACTAATATATAAGGTAAAAACACATTGAAATAATAGTAATACAAACAAACATGCGCCTGAGTAGCGACAAAATGATCTGTCGGAACACCGAGGTGCATTGGAGTAGATGAAGTATGTGAAAGATCCTCAGCACCCATCGATGATAAGACATAACTCAGTCTTCACCCACTATGTACCTCTCATATCAGACGATCAGCAGCAACCGTCAATGGCTCTGGATGATCAGGAAAATACTGATCCCACTCCTGTTGCGTAATGGTCGTGCCCGCAATCAACAATGGAGTTGACGGGTTCACCTGCGAAGTCCTTGGGGAATGAAGGTATATCATGATGATCATCGTGTGGCTCAGGGTGTTCACCCAACTGATCATCTCTAATATCACTCACGGGTGCCTAAATGCCCCCTTCCTGGAGACCCTGTCCACGCCGACCACCACGACCACATGGGCCACCCCATCCTCTCTGGCCACGTCTACCACGTTTAGGCTCCACTGGTGGCCTGTGATGGTACTCCTCGAGTGGCACATAAGCAATCTCATATCCTAAGCGCCCATCCTCTCGAGCACGTCTCAATGTGTAAGCAGCAAGATCAGTAACCCGACGGCCAAACACGGACAAAGTTGTCGAACCCTTGCCTATATGATGTAGCATCTCCAGTCCCAACTGGTAGAACCGGTATAAGACAATAGCCTGCATAACATATAAAATATTAATTACGGAAGAATAATGTAACGTTATAAGTAAGTATCACAAATAACATACGAGTGCCTCATGCCTCCCGACGTATGGAATGTACCGACCACCAACGCGATAAACGGGATTCCCGACAAGAAGTCGGGTAACTCTGCGATACCAATCCATGTACTCATACTCGCCCTCCAAACAATCAGGTGGAGGGTATGGCACAATCAGGCCATATCTCTGGTCCCAAACCTCAATCTGGTCCTCTAGCCAGTCCAAGTATGTCTAGTCAACCTTGCAACGATCACCCTTTTGGTAATGTGTCCTGTGCCAAGTGGGCGGAATAGGCACAAGTTGCAGGCGACCAAACCGGGGAAGGACTCACTCAGTGGCATGGTGTTCGACTATATCGATACATATCAGTGGGACAAAAGACCTCCACATAGCTCGAGCGCTAGAGAAATAATCTGGTAATCCAGCTATGAGCGCATCGCTATGTGGGCTCCATATGAACTATTTATTAAACACAACAGCTGTGAGTATACGCAACACATATCAAGTCAGGCCAAGTAAACTTAAGTATATATGTACATGTGCGCCTTCAAGTAAATCCAACAAATCCTTGTAATAAGGGAGATGATGTCGAGCCTCGACCTCACGGGCATAGCTTCGCCTATCAACCAACCTCCAAGCTAAAGGGATAAACGGCAGAGGTGGTGCATCCGGAGCTATCGATGGCAGAGGTGGCTGGAACTGCAGGAACTGCTCCCAGGTCCAAACCTAATATAGATTGTGGGAATAAAATTTAAGGCATCTTTTACTATGTACGTTATAATCATGAAAAGGATTGACTATGTTT
This sequence comes from Nicotiana knightiana, assembly GCA_005239525.1. Lineage (NCBI taxonomy): Eukaryota > Viridiplantae > Streptophyta > Magnoliopsida > Solanales > Solanaceae > Nicotiana > Nicotiana knightiana. Next base: position 16,615 of record ML395483.1, on the reverse strand, counting down.
TCACCTCCCGCAAAGGAAATATCAGACAACATTTCTCTGGGTGCCCGTGCACGCCCGGCACATCTGCCTATACAGGTAAGCTAAAACAGTTGCACCCTAGTTTTAACTAGATAAATCATCTAGCCACTCCAGATGATGTAGAAATCACAAGCTGAATAGATTTTCCGAAGTGTTGGGAATAGTATACCACCAAACATCAGCAAAAGCAACAGTCTCGTGTGTCGATCGATATCCTCTGGCGGTGAACCATCGGTAATCTTCGCGTCTATTTTTTCCAAATGTTGCCGAACGGGCGTCAGGTGCAATCGAATTGCCCTACTCAATGTAGTCAGCTCCGCTAGCTGGAAACCGGTGAGCTGCTGCAACATATGAAGGTAACCCACTCTTGTATAGTCTCTAAGAGCATGTGGGTAAGCTACAGGTATACCATTAACAAGCAGCCTAAAACAAACCTCCACGTCCTCAAGCGTGATGGTAGCCTTGCCTATGGGTAGACGAAACGTGTGCATCTCCGGTCGCCACCACTCTATCATAGTCGTGATCAACGCCTAGTCGAACTGCTATCAGGCGATCTCTATGATCCTGTAAAAACCCGTACCCTGAAGGCGTCTAACTATACGAGGATGCACTGGATGATTCCTAATGAACTCCTACATATCATCTATACGTATGGGACGAAATGTATGGGACAGACACTACCCATCCCAGATGTGTGAAGACCTATGGTTGCCATGTAGCAATAGTAGCTCTCAAGATGCAGGTCCGGAATGCACAGGGGGAACCTCCATGATGATGTCAGTAAATTGAACAATAATAATTAAAGTATTTTTTTGTTTAGTCGTTTAACATCTTTAAATATATTGCAATATCTTTTATATTAATATTTAATCGATATTTTTTCTATACTATTACTTAGGTTGATATATTTTCTATTTTATCATTTTATATGTAGTTTCTTACATTGTTTTATATGTTAGTTTATTATTTTATATGTTTGTTGCTTATTTAGCTATTTTTGGGTATAATAAAATTAAATAATTAATTTTCATAACTATACATGATATAATTAATAAGTATTCATATAAAAATACTTAGTTTGACCAATTTTTTATATTGTTGTTATGTTATTTTCTTGCATTTGTTGACTAAAATTCGAAAGGGTTTATGTTTGAACTATTATTTTTTTCAGATATTTTTGGGGTTAACAGAGAATTAAATGATTAATTTTAATAACTAAAAATATAATTAAGTAATTATTCATATAACAAATACTTAGGTTGATAAATTTTCTATATTAATATTTCATATGTTAGTTTTCAATATTTTTCTACTAAAATTCTGCATGGTTTTGTTTGAACTATCAAGTTCTATATATATATATATATATATATATATATATATATATATATATATATAAGTAATCAAAATATAATCATATAAGAAATACTACAACTTAATAGTAAATAATATTAAATTTACTTCATTCGTGACGATTTGTTTGTTAACTGTCATACATAGTTGGTCCAAAATTCCCGGCAACTGATTATTTTATGATTTCTATCTAATATTTGATAATTATCTACTGATAAATTAAATCCATAATTGAGTAATCTACCCGAGTTTATTAAGGTGAGCACCTAGTTTTTATTCTACACAATGGAATCTTAAAGAGCACTAAAGTAACACTACTCTAAATGGTTAGATACAAAGTCAACTACCATAAACTAGAATTTATTATCAGTTTTACTATGCTAAAGGGCACTAAATAACAATAGAGTCACATATTAATATACCTACAACAATAAAATCACATATAATAATAATTATTCATAAAATAACAATATATTTTTTTTACTAATTTTTTAGCACATAAATAAACTGATTCGGACAAAAAAAATTAATTAAATCACAAAACGATCACCAAAAAACATAGACCACAGTAAAAAAAATAACTAATAAGCATTTTATATAAATGAGTTTTACCAAAAAGTAAGCCAAAATATCTCGATTTAAAGTTTTTTGAAATGTGAATAATTGACAATTTGGGAGTCGAAACGAGCAATAGACGAGATCCACTACACGACAACGTCTTGGATCCGGTGTTAGCTTGCTAACTATAGCGCCTCCAGCATCTGCGTTATACCTCCCGCCAAGTTAAAGTTCAAATTTAGCAGATGTATTGACCGCTCTATATCTTAACGGACAAACGTGTCGTTAAAGTATAGTGCGATGAATAACTGTGTTATATATAAAATGGTATCCAAATATTTTATTTATCTATTTTTGTACTTTGAGTACAAAAAAAACAACATTTTGGTTCCGTACTCGAGTCAAAGACAATATGACGTATGACAATTACCAACTAAACGGAATAAGGAAGAATTGTAGAAACATAACGAGAATCTTTGTCATAGCATTTATATTTTATATAAACTAGTTTTAGGGTACGTGCTTTGCGCGTGTATCCTATAACAAAAAGTATAAAACTTTTAAAAATTTAATAACATTATTAAATTATGTATATCTAACGTACAATTATTTAATATTATTTTGAAAGTATTTTTAACACTTTATATTGAGTTAAAGAATATCATAAGAGTGAAGATAATTATTATTTATTAGAATGTGTTTTTTATATTTTTCTACACAAATTTTATAGAAGATATATTTAATTAAAGAGTAATGGACATACTATTGGATACCTAAAGAATCAAACATAATTTTTCACAAAAAGTCATTTTACTTTATTTTACTTTTACTGAGATAATTTAAGTGTATTATATTAAATTAATTGGTTTTAAATTTATGGTCGGCTATAAAATATATAACTAACAATAATAAAATCAAAGGCGTGTCAACGAATTAGTTATAGTTCCCTATTTAGATTATAGATTTATATCTTGTTATGAAATTAAAATCAATTAACTCTACAAGATTAAATTATTTTAGTAATAATAAAAGGATAACAACGAAAGATATTTTATTAAAAAATATGTTTGATTGTCTCGGCATACAGAAGTATGTCCATTACCCTTTAATCAAACATTTCTTCACCTTTGCAAACACAGAATCTAAAATTACATACCTTTATAAAACTGTCCTTAAAATCTTAGTTAATTTTAACGTTTTAAATATTAATCAAGAGATTTATAATAAAGATTTCCTAATATTAGGAGCTCTTCCAAATCAAATATTTAGAAATAGTTAATTGCCAAAAAACTATTAACTCCTAAATAAAGGAGGATATTTTTTTAATTACAAACTAGAGATGTAAGTTATGCATAGTTTTTCCATTTCAATTTGCTTATAACTAAGTCATAATAAGCGTCTAAATTCCAGAATTGGAAGGAGTTAGAAAAATTAAAGTTGTAAATATTAAGAGAATAATTAAATGACTATTCTTAAATATAAGGAAAATAATTAAATGATTATTCCTATACATTAGAAAAATAATCAAATGATTATTTTGTTCAGTGTAAATTCTATTTCAAATGGGTAAAAAAGGTAAACGATATTTCGCTAAGGGCATTCGTGCTTTTAATATAAATATAGACATAAATAAGAGGGAAAAAAAGAAGAAAATTTTCAAAATCCTATTGGCTAAAACTGGCAAGAGTTGTTGTTGACTATTTGAATATATAATGTGAATTCTTTTGAAATAAAATAGAGTATCAGATGTTGTTTTCTGTTTAACCATTTCAAAGTCCAACCTCCGTAGCGTCGCGTTCTATACAAAGTGTCTGTCTTTATCCGTGTTCTACCAACCAGTCTAATTTTGAAATTTAACCAAAGGAGAGTCAAAAATACCAAGCACATACTTTTCCTCCGCCAAAGATTTGCAACGTTTTGAAGTAAATAGAGAGTTAATGTGTTTAATTTTTACAGTCAAATATATTAATTTTTTCAAAATATTTCTTATTAAAAATTTCTTAAGATTAATATAATTAAAAATAATTGTACTTAAAAGTTTCTAAAAATATGTTAACATCATTATTAAAAGCATTATCTGAAAATTTTAAAGTAATGTCATCGTTCTTGTTCTTGGAAGAATAGTACTAACAAATAACAATAATAAAATATAGTACGAACTTGTGGATTATAGTGCATGATAAGGAAACAAAAGTAAATAAGGAATATTCTAGATTTGTATATTTCCTATGTTATTTAGGAGTATTAACATTCTATCAGAGCACATATTGATAAAAAAATACAAGTCCCTGCTCTTTTTTTGTTTTTTTGGCTGATACAAAAAATTGTATTACTAAAATTATGAGATTATAGGAGAGTGTTCTGAACGTAAAGAGTTGGTGTTAATTACCTCATTAACTTTGGCAGTAACGCAGGTATAGCACGCAATAGTGACTAACCTCACCCCGCGTAAGCAGGGGCAGAGCTAATCGCGGCCCGCGGGGAGCGAGGCACGACAGTGTGAGTGAGGTCATATTTTATAGAAAAATTAAAAATAGGTGTTCGACTTAACATTGTAACTTTAATTCAAATTCTATAATTGTCTTACGAAATAACTTATGCCAAATTTATGTCTCTTAACGTAATGAATCAATGTGCCTTGTTTTAGCGCCAATATAGCCGAGGGTGGATTCACATGAGTTCAAGAGGGATCACATGAATCCGCTTCATTGAAAATATCTAGGATACTATACAATTTTATAAAATCTTACGTATTATTATTACTGTTCTAAAATTAAAAAGGTATCTGTTGATATATAAAAGTTAAGCTCCATGCACAGTATTCTGCGGTGCTGGCTGGCTGGAGCTTCACTAGTTTTCTTACAAAAGTTCGATTGTAATTCTATTATTATAACATGTTAAAGCATCTTTGACTTTCAACGTAATGCCCAAATCTATGCTGAAAATGACATTCAGCCAATAAGATACGTAGTAAATAAAATATTTAATTAATTAAGGAAGCTTCCTAGCGTGAAAAGCCTTAGGAATAACTAAATACGCGGTATTACTGCCAAAGGATGGAAGAGTGATTGTTTTCACGTGTTTAGATATATTAATGTCACGATCCGAATTTTTTACCGTCGGAATCGTGATGACGCATGACCATTCAGTTATCAGGCAAGTCAACAATTAGAGATTTAGTACACTAATTCTTTAAACAATTCGTTAAATAACAATAATTTAAAACATAACAGATTAAAGAAGTGCGAGAGTTCATAATAATCCAAATATTCATATACAACCACCGATAGTCCAGTGTCACAATTCACGAACTTTTAAGAGTTACTATAAATACTGGCTGAAGAAAAATATAACTGTTTTCGAATAAAAGAAACAGTAAATTGAAGTAACTAGAAGGGGACTCCAGGGTCTGCGAATGCCGACAGATCTACCTTGGGTCTCCTGTGGGATAGAGGTCAGCAACTCCACACGGGATTGTAGCGCCCCCTTTTTCCTCGCACGGGTCAGGTGCGGAGAGATCGGGTTTATGACATTTTGGAGAACTCCTTAAAGGAAGAGGTTTAAGGAAGAGTCGCCACCTAACGATTTTGTGGTGCGTTAGGGCACCTATAGTAGATAACTCATGAACTAGTATGCATTACCAGAGATTGGGTAAGGGCATGAAGTTATCCTAAGGGGAAGGTTGTCACGACCCAATTTCAGAGTCGTGATGGCGCCTGTCGTGGAACCAGACAAGCCTCCCTTTTTAACTAAGCTAAATTCCATTTCCAGTAAAAATGTGATTTTTAAACGAATTTATTAATAATATCAAGAAATTTGAAATTTAAAAACAACATTTGAAAACTAAATTTAAACCACCAATCCCCAGATCCGGTGTCACTCAGTCGTGAGCTACTAAAACATAAGCAAAGAAAAGGGGAAATGGACAACATTGTCTCAAAATAAAAGCAATAGGTGGAATAAAGAAAGAGAAGGCGAGGTCGCGATCACCAGCTGCTACCTCTACAACTCCACTAGAAACTCTGACTGTTGCTCAAAATCCGCTATCGGGTCCCGATGTACCTAGATCTGCACATAAGGTGCAGGGGGTAACGTGAGTACACCAACTCAGAAGTAACGAACCCAAACTATGGGCTGAGAAGTAGTGACGGACAAAACCTCAATTATGTTACAATAAATAATATACAAAATTTAGACATGCTAACAGTTTATCAGGATGAGAAAATATGCCAAGTATGCCAGTATAATCTACATGCCATCATAAAATATATGTATGAAACCAGTATGGATATGCACATAGTACTCACAGCTCTCCCACAGAAGTCCACTCAGTACTATATATATGGCGCTCAGGCCCAGGGAAGTTTCATCCCGGAATATGCATAAACACCGGTGACCGTAGTCACTATGTACTGAGGAAAAAGGCCAATCTAGCCTCCACGGAGAAGATCGATCTACGGAATACAACACTCGGACAATTTCCATATCCAGGGAAGATCCATCCCTCACATAACATCAACTTCGGACAAGATCCATGCCCAGGGAAGATCCATCCCTCACATAACATCAACTTCGGACAAGATCCATGCCCAGGGAAGATCCATCCCTCATCACTTCGAACAAGATCCATGCCCAGGGAAGATCCATCCCTCATCACTTCGGACAAGATCCATGCCCCGGGAAGATCCATCCTTCAATATCACTTCGGACAAGATCCATGCCCAGGGAAGATCCATCCCTCATCACTTCGGACAAGATCCATGCCCAGGGAAGATCCATCCCTCA
>ML395482.1:13795-48208 GCA_005239525.1 Nicotiana knightiana | reverse complement strand
GGAGAAGGCTATGAGAGCATTTATCGATTAATTAGCAACCATGAGTGAATTATATGAAAGGGAAAGTTAATTAGAATGCAATACGAGTGGTGAATAGATCACAACCCTGGAATATTTGTCTCTACTGAATACTTCACAATAATTCTTGTCACTTGATAATTAGTTATTTCATAGAATTTTAGTATAAAATAGTACATCCTTGATTTTATTTCGGCTTGATTAAATAACGACTAGAGTGATTTAGCAAGTAGTTTACACAAGTCCTTGTGGGCACGATATCTGGACTTAAAATCCTATATTACTTGTCGACCACGTACACTTGCGTGTGCATTGGGAAATCAACCAACAATGCGGTATTTAAAAATTGAAAAGGCGTTTAAGAAAGAAAACAAAGAGACAAGTCAGTTTCCGTAGTAAAGAGAAATCATAAATGCTTGAAAATAATCAATTAAATTCACATAAAGTGGGAAAGGGAAACGATGCGCACGTATTAACAGAATAAAGCACGCTTAAAGACTAATTCACAAAAAGCAAGTTCGTTATGGTAAGAGCTTAATTATCCCCAACAGAGTCTCCATGCTGTCACAACCCCTTTTTTCCCCTCGCGGAAATCGGGATTTTCAAATTTAATGAGACAACTCTCTTTCCTTTTGGGATGGGATATGATATTGGAAGAGTCGCCACCTAACAGATTATGGTGCGTTAGGGCACCTAAAGCAAATAACTAATAAAACTAGTTTGCATTACCAGAGATCGGGTAAGGGATCGAAATTACCTTGAGGGAAAGGTGTTAGGCACCCCTCGAGGTCCACAACGGTGGGTCCCGACCGAACTTAATTAAGCGAATTAGTCATTAAATGAAAATAGGGCAATTTAGACAACTATTATCTTAAAGCAGGAATTAAAGAGGTCCTAAGTTTCTTAGCCTATAAGATCATTTCCATGCAATAGTTGGTAAATTTTTCCAAGTTGGGGTGCTAAACATAGTATTAGCGCATAGGTCATCATCTCCTTTACTACCCAATTAACTATCTTTCAGTTATTACTTAAGCATTCTAATAACTTCTAACTCGTGCCTTAAGTGTGCATTACCCATCCTTTACCTATGGTCCTGGAGGTGTTTAGCACCTCTATTTAAGGTAGTTCTAGACTGACCTATGTTGCTTAAAAATGAGAAAGCTAAACGACAAACAAAAATTCAGATATGACTGTCACATAAGAGCAAATAGGGGCTCATGTTAACCTCCACAAGTAAACAGCAAATGCACGCAATTCAGAAAACTTTTATTAGTTTAAGACCCTATAGGCAGGATATCGAGATGAGCATAAACAGAATATAAGATAACAGTTTATTAAAACGAGTATTGGGACCTACTGGCTTGCCTACTGATATTGGTTAAAACTCTAAATCTGGGCAGACTTCAAGCAATACTAAATCACAGTTCTTTTTTTTTAGCCCCATAATTCTTAATAATCCTACAGGCTTGCCTAAGTGATAACCAGAACAGAATCCTATAGGCATGGTACCTAAACTGTTAATTATAGACCTATAACAACGAGTTACTGATTTTAACAGACATGTTTTTATCCTTTAGACCCTATAGGCATGCTTTCTAATTTTCAGAATTAGTTAACTCCTATAGGCATGATTTCTAGGTGTTAGAACTGATTTCACCCTATAGAAATGATATCAATTAGTTTAAATCCTATAGACATGATTTCTAGGTTTTGAAACTGATTGTTTATCTCTTATAGGCATGGTATCTAAATTTTAAGCAACTTGCTAGGAAGATTATTATTCAAACAGATAGAATCCTATAGACATGGTCACTAATGCATGTATGTTATAAAATATGCACGGATCCTATATACAGGATTTATAATGCAAGGGGTCTATAAACAGGACTTCTATTTATATGAGTAAAACACAGAACAAATCCATTAGAAAACCCTATATGCAGGATCTCTACACAAGTAGTAGCATTCACATGATTCAACCAGCATAATAAACCTATAGTCAAGATTTCTACCCAAAGATTGAACAAAGATATATAGAAATCCCTCCCCAGCTTTTACTAATAACCCCAGATCTGTTATTACAGATATTATTACAGCCCAATATGAATAAATTACATAGCAAAATTCATTACACTATATGGAGCCTTAGCAGTCCCAATGAACCTGGGAACCAAGCCTTCTAACCGTAACCACTTCGAAGCACAACATAGGGGTTCATAGCACATTAAAACCAGGTTTTTAGTGTGTCAAAGTTCCCAAGGGCCTCAGGGGACCCAGGGCAATGCTCACACCAGAACCACATTCATAAGATAGTTCAAGAGATTGGAAAACCAATCCCCAGTGTGTCAGAGTTCAAAGGAGTCTTAAGTGGACCCTAGGCAGTGCTCACACTAGAGTGGTTGGGAACCTAAATGACTAGGAGTAGGGTTTTAAAAAAATCAGTACATAAAAGGGATAAGAGTAAGGTTTTAAAACAGTTGGATTTCATAAGAAACAGGATTTTGAACATAGCTCAACTAAATTGAAGTCTAGTGGATTTAAATATTTAGACGAGTACTTATCACAAAAGCAGTTAGGCAAAACAATTGAGTTGGCCAGATACATGAAATAAACAGACAGGGCAAGGAAATTAAGCAACAAATTGACTGATTACATGTTCATAGTGTGCAAAGTTCAGAATAGGTATAGAATTAACAAACAGTGCATGAAACAAATTGAACCTTAGACTAACCTATGAGAGGATTCATATTATTCGAAATAACTTAGTCCTAAGTTAATAGTGTTACTAAATGAGATCATATAATCATGTGAAAGACAGAATTGATACAGGTTGGTCAAGCAAAGTGTAAAGAATGAAATTGCAAAGGCTAGGGCATACCAGTTAGGGGAGAAAGTAATCAGGAAGATGAAAGCAATTGGAATCCAAGAGTCTAGCCTTGGCTTTCAGTCGGCTAGACAATGCAGCAAATCAGAGTGATAGAAAGAACTCAAGTGTGTGTAAGTGTAGGTTTGTAAGATGAACTTAGTATCAACGTGTGTTTTAAAATCAAAATAATGAAAGGTTTATATAACACATAGTAGAGAACCAAATAAGGCAGGCAAGTCAATCGGCACACAAATAAGGTATGCAAATCAATCAATCAATCAATTAGGGCTAACGTGAATAAATTGATAGTAAGTGTAACTCAAATTAAGGAGAGTTTTTCACGGAGTAAATCAGTAGACAAGATTGAGCCTAAATAAGGCAAGTAGTAAATCCAGAGATTATTTACAGGTCGATCAAAACAATCAAAACCCAGAAATCAAGCTAGCAATATAATTAAGGAAAGTAGTACCATATACGAATCACATATAAGGAAAGAATAGGTAAAGATCTTTCCAGAGAGATATCAGTTTTAAAAGGAAAGCACAATTTTCGAACCCTAATTAAGCAAGTAAATAAGTTAATCAATTTAATTGACAGAGCCAAAGTAAACGGGCAAAATATTATAACCCATAGTCAAATAATGAAAAATCCTAAGGTGTAAAGACATGGAGGTGAAACTCAGTCGAAAAAGTAAAGGAAGAAATCCAGAGATAACATTTAAACATTTTCAAACATTTTGCAGAAACTTAAAAAGATGAAACCCTAGAGCATAAAGACATAGAGATGAAACTCAAGTGAAACCAGTTGAAAAGGTAAAGGAAGAAAATCATAGTTAAACACTTAAACGTTTTAAAACATTTTTTGCAGAAACTTCTTAAAATTTGAAAAACCCTAGCTTTTAGGGAAAAACAAAAATCGGTTGACAATAATAGGAACTATAGCAGAATCTTAAAGGAAAAGCAACAAATAAACTCAAACCGCTTAAGATCTAAAGAGATGTGAACGGATTTAGCCAGAAATAGTAGTTTAAGCATAGGTGAGAAAAATCTGGTTTGAACTAGAGATTTGAAGCCATAAACACGAAGATATTAGTACTCACTGACATAGGAGTCAACACGGACGGATTCATCGAGAAAACGAGGGATTTGAACCAAGTCTGTTCGAATCCCTTTGAGATTCCCTCAAGCAACATGAAATCGAAACACCGGTAGAGGTAGGAGGCCAGATAGGGCCTAGAATTGAAGAAATAAACCATAAATCGAAGGAGTTTTCACGACGGCGGGCTAGGGTTAGGAGGAGGGTGAGAGAGATAAGAGGGGAAAGGGTTTCGAGGGCGGCGGATTTTGTAAAATGAGTAGTGTTTTGGGGTCGTTTGGTTAATTAAAATACAAGGTTGGTTCTGGGCCGTTGATCTTTTGAGATCAACGACCAGGATTAGATGTAGGCCGGGCGGGTTATGGACGGGTAAGGTAATTGAGTTTGGGTATTGAGTATTGGGGTAATTGGGTTGGGTAGGCTATTGGGTAGGCTATTGGGTAGGTCCGAAAATTTAATTGAAGAGGGGCTATGTTTTAAATACCCACTTAATTTATAAAAATAGTTAATAAATGATGGAAAAAATACTATTTATGCATGAAAATAATTTAAAATAATTACTTAGTATTATAAAAATATAAAAGGTCATTTTCGTGTAAAATAAAGTAATTATGCACACATAAGCTATTATTGCAAAGTCATTACAATTATAACCTACAAATATAATTATGCATAAAATAATTAAAGCTTAATATAAATATAGATGATAAAAATTAAGCAATAAAATTACTATAAAACTATTTGTGATGCAATTAATAATTATTTGGACAATAAAATAATGTAGTAAATTAATTAAAATTCCTTTTAAAATTATGGAAAAATATAAATTGATGCTCATGCATTGTTTTGAAGGTATATATGCATTTTAAAAATAATATAGGAAAAAATTGGGTATCAACAGGGAGGTGGCTGGATGGTCGCTCTAATATACGGTTGGTGCCTTTCTTGATTGAGGCGTGGACCTGCATGATCTCTTCGGCTGTTATTACGACGATCTTTCCTTGATTCTATTTGGACTGATGTTATCCGTTGAGTTGGACCATTGAGGTCTTCTTCATATGCTCTCACCTCGGCACGGTAAACGTTGTGAATTTCTTCCCAGGCGGTGGGAGGGTATTTCATGAGTATGCTTAGCAACTTTCTGGTCGCTCTCGACCCGTTCCTGTTTAACTTATTTTGGAAGGCTTCTACTGCCATCCCCTCTGATACGTTTGGCAGGCTCATTCTTACTCTGTTGAACCGGGCGAGGAGGTCCCTGAGTCCTTCGCCATGCGATTGTCTGATGGCGAATATGTCATTTACCCTAACTTCTGCTTTCTTGGCTCCGGCATGGGCGGTGACGAACTTGTCGGCCATTTCTTCGAATGTCGCTATGGAACGTGCTGGTAATTGTGAATACCATGTTAAGGCTCCCGCTGTCAGGGTTTTGCCGAACTTCTTCAGCATCACTGACGGTACCTGCTCTTTCGAGAGATCGTTGCCTTTTACCACCGTGATATAATAAATGATATGATCTTCAGGATCTGTGTGCCGTCATATATTTTCAAATATGGTGGAATTTTGAAGGTTTTGGGTATGGCATATGGGACTGCCTCCTCGTTGTATGGTTGTTCCACGAATCGACCGACGTCCCGTTTTGGCAAAAGTTTTGGGGCGCCCGGTATTTTATCAACCCTTTCTTGGTGCTCCTTTATTTGGTCGCGAAGCGCTTTATTCTCGTTCTCCATTTCTTCCATTTTCTTCAGAATAGCTACGAGCGTGTCATTACCTGCATCCACAACGGTGTGAGTGTTACCTGTTGGGGGAGGAGCATGTTGCTCGTTGATGATTGTTGTGGTGTTCGCTCGTGTGGTGTTCCTACTCGCCCCTTGAGCGGTTTGTCGAGTATATTGTTTAGAGTACTTTCCAACCACACCTCCAGTAGTTTTTTCACTGTTGGCGGTGCATCCTCCGTTATGGACGTAGAGGCTCCCTTATCGTGTGAAGCGATTACACTCCCATGAGGGAGAGGTGAGTCACTTCGCCTGGGTGAGGCACTCAGTGTCACGTTTTCATCGTCTTCTCTGTCAATCTCGTTGATGGTGCTTAGGAGGTTAGTGGTGACACCCATCACTGCTTTCAGTCTTTCATCCCCCTTTCATGCCATTGTTAGTTCGTACAAACTAGAAAATACGAATTTTGTTGTTTTTTTCTTTAGGTCTAGAGGAAATTAAAATTTTAACTAGGAACTCCCCACAGACGGCGCCAAATTATTTGACCAAAAAGTTTTAAATATTTTTGTTAAACTAATTAATGAGAAAATTGTGGTTGAATCCTAGTTAGACGTAATAACTACTAGATCTGAAGTTTAAATATATTGATAAAATGGGGTCGTGTCTGTTATCAACGAATGCCAAGTAAAACTTTCCAATGATTGTCAATGGATGTAGCAATGAATACATGCAATAAACGTAGATAATGACATTAAATGTAATAAGAATGAATATATCACCCAAATGTTAGATGACTTGGACGATTCCCCTCTCTGACAACAACGTGAGATAATAAAATTTGAAGATGGACAAGGAATCCTTGGATCTTGTGAATAAAATATGTATATTGAGCAATGGAATCCGTGGACAATATAAGCTTTTTGTAGATTCTCTATAGTCAACCTTTTATAATATGTTCGTATCAGAAAAGTGAAGATCCCCCTTTTGTTCCTTATCCCATCCTATTTATAGGGGATATTCCTAGAAAACCCTACAAAGTACAATTAGAATAATATTCAATGGAATATTCCTTCTCGTTGTCTTAAGACTTATTTTAGCCGTTGTTGTTATTCGTTCTCTACACAACCTCAGCACTAGTTTTTCTCTAGGCGACTCCTCGCTACTGAGCCATGGTTGGCTTCGACCTCTACCACATCTCGTTCATTTGCGATCATTAAGCTCAGCCTAATTTTGACCAATACAGGTATATCATTACTCTATTACTAGACATAAATTAATAAAGAGTTTACAGGTCTTTCAATGAGTGACGATGAATGTGATTAAGGATTGTTCATATTACGTGATATGCTTGTAGTGAAACTCATTATCACTATGGATGTTGTATTGGTAGTCTTGGTCATGATAAAGCAACCGAAATGAATGAATCAAACATAATTAAAAATATTATTTATAAAAAAGTTTGAGATACAACCTCATAAAATTAATAAAAAGTAAAACAATCACATATATATATTTGATTAAATTGTGATTGTCCATCTTTGTAAGTTCAAATGATATCTAAGGATATTGACCCCGACAAACAATTCATCGTACGATGATCCCACTGATCATAGATATTTAATAAAATTTTTGTTTTAATAATATTGATAGTGGATTACAAACTCGTGCATTATATATTTCGGCCTATACGTGCAACACACGTATTGAGAAATTAGTAGAAGGGAAAAATTTGAAAGATTACTATTAGAAGCCAGAACTAAACTTACTTCATCCATATGATTTTTTCCCTTTCTCTATAAACATAAAGAAATTATTCTATTATTCCTTAATAATAGGAGTGGAATTAACGGTGAAGATAAAACAGAAAGAAAAAAAAAGAGTCCATTAATAAACCAATCCAATAAGTTTTGCTAAAAGAATTACAGAACACGGAGTAAAATAAAGTTCAAATGAATGTTAAAATAATTGGGACCACCAAACAAAGGAGTTGACAAGTTAACCCTATATCTGTAAGAGGACGGTGTTCAATTGTTTTTTTCCAACAATCGTGTCTTGGCTTGTCTGCGCATATATGTTACCTCCTAGCAACTTAAGGGGTCGTTTGGTAGGAGGTATTAGAAAAATTAATGCAAGTATTAGTTCTATGTATGATTAATATCTTGTTTGGTATATTTTTTTAATATATGTATAACTAATACTTACGTTAGTTATACATCATAGTTGACATTATCCTATGCATAAGTAAAGCATAGAAAACCATAGCATCAATAAAACCAAGGCTATTAATGCATATATTAGCATGGTATTCGTATAGTGATCATTCCGAGCTAAAAATGGCTCTTTTCAAACATTTTGTCCCTAAGATAACGCACATAGCGTAGCAGACGGGCCACATGTTTTGAAAAAGTGGAGAAGCTAACAAAGATCCCTGGCTCTATCTTGGAGGTGTATAAAAATAAGAGTGCATATACAGTCAGAACTCTCTATAACAGTATCTCTATGTAACAACACTTCATTATAAAAATTAAGTTTTTCCTGAATCACTATTTATGTTATGTTATAATATATTTTATTTATGACAACACTTTATTATAACATCCATAAATATTCGGACAAACAAGACTGTTATGAAGATGTTTGAATGTAATAATCTTTTTGAAAAAAGATCACATTCTTCTGCTCCACAAGAATATTTGAATTATAGAAAAATTAGCATTACCATAAGATGAAAGCATCAGTAGCACTGCGACCACATGTTTGAAAAGGCAGAGAAACAACGAAGGATTTTGGGGTTTTCTTTTTGGCCGCGTGTAAAATAAATTAGAGGTGCATATAATACTCCTCGTGAAAGAAGATCATATTCTTATGCTCCAAAAAAGTATTGATTGTAAGTTTTACACGTTGATCTTATAAAGTATTGTTATTACGAGATCGTTTTAATCAAGTATAACAATTTTCAGAGAAATTCTTCAGTCGTTAATGCACACGATCTTCAGGCATAATTAAATTGATTGAATTTATATTTTTATATTGTCATTTAATCCAAATACTAAATTAATTATCCCCCACCCCACCCCCATATTTTAAAAACTTTTTGTCTATGATCTTAATCTCATAAAGGCCTTCCCACAAAATCAATCAAATCTAAATTTGCAATTGCAAGTAGTAAATTCGTATATAAATGCATGACACTTATTAATTCATTTTATTAAATTGTTTAACTATAATAAAATCATATAATTTGATGTTAATATCGGGCATGAATAAATATCTACCGTAAATTATTAACAATTGAGGGGGAAGTACACGGTTAACCACTAATAACACATGTATTTACTTTTAAGCCACTGTTTAAAATGTCTTTAGTCTTTAGCCACTGCTTTAATAAACTTTAACTGCCTGGACGAAAATACCCTTCTGCTCATGTCCTTAACTTTTGAACTTAACTTCAGAACTTCAGGACTACATGTCCTTAACTTTTGAACTTGTAACTCTAAGTTCAGGACTTCAGGACTACATGTCCTTAACTTTTGAACTTGGAACTCTAAGTTCAGGACTTCAGGACTACATGTCCTTAACTTTTGAACTTAACTTCAGGACTTCAGGACTACATGTCCTTAACTTTTGAACTTGTAACTCTAAGTTCAGGACTTCAGGACTACATGTCCTTAACTTTTGAACTTGTAACTCTAAGTTCAGGACTTCAGGACTACATGTCCTTAACTTTTGAACTTGTAACTCTAAGTTCAGGACTTCAGGACTACATGTCCTTAACTTTTGAACTTGGAACTCTAAGTTCAGGACTTCAGGACTACATGTCCTTAACTTTTGAACTTAACTTCAGGACTTCAAGACTACATGTCCTTAACTTTTGAACTTGTAACTCTAAGTTCAGGACTTCAGGACTACATGTCCTTAACTTTTGAACTTGGAACTCTAAGTTCAGGACTTCAGGACTACATGTCCTTAACTTTTGAACTTAACTTCAGGACTACATGTCCTTAACTTTTGAACTTAACTTCAGGACTACATGTCCTTAACTTTTGGACTTAACTTCAGGACTACATGTCCTTAACTTTTGAACTTAATTTCAGGACTACATGTCCTTAACTTTTGAACTTGTAACTCTAAGTTCAGGACTTCATGACTACATGTCCTTAACTTTTGAACTTGGAACTCTAAGTTCAGGACTTCAGGATTACATGTCCTTAACTTTTGAACTTAACTTCAGGACTTCAGGACTACATGTCCTTAACTTTTGAACTTAACTTCAGGACTTCAGGACTACATGTCCTTAACTTTTGAACTTATAACTCTAAGTTAAGGACTTCATGACTACATTTCCTTAACTTTTGAATTTGGAACTCTAAGTTCAGGACTTCAGGACTATATGTCCTTAACTTTTGAGCTTGTTAGTCTAAGTTAAGGACTTCAGGACCTATTGTCCTTAACTTTTGAACTTGTAACTGTAAGTTCAGGACCTATTGTCCTTAACTTTTGAGCTTGTTAGTGTAAGTTCAGGACCAACTGTCCTTAACTTTTGAACTTGTAATTCTAAGTTCAGGACCAAGTGTCCTTAACTTTTGAACTTAAAATAATAGTTAGGTGGAAGGCTTATGAGGAATACGATCAGGATGCACTTCAATAAACCAATTTGTGTTATAGCAAAGATAGGATCTCTGCAACATCCACCATGTTGCAGAGAAAACGTGATTTTCTCCACCTACTGAGCATAATACACAAATAAGACAAACTCCTTAATTGTACCAAAATACTGCAATGACAATCTAAGCAAGGTTAAGATAATGCTTATTGAACTTGGGTCTCTTAATTAGTTTATTTTTCCCCATGATATTTTTTTTTCTTTTCAGAACGTAACCTTCAGTTGCAAGGCTATTTTGAGCCGCATGAATATGAACTACTCTTTTGGGAAGGAAAAGAGATAGAAGAAAGGGTAACACCGTCTTTTCATATTAATTTTAATAGACTAGCGGCTACTTTTGCTCAGCATTAAAAATGCTGGATAAAAAGTAAATGTCATTATAAATAGTGGCTGCCCTATGCAATTTTTACAACAATAGAGTGCTGTAATAGGCATGCCGCTGTACAACTAAGCACGACAACCGAATTGCTTGGAGAAAATGACACTGTACAGTCACTCTCAAAATATTAGCCAAAAAAAAATGTGTGTATATATATATACACACACACACATTCTATATGTTATATACAAAATTATATAATTTTTTGGCTACCAAATATAAATAGTTATTGGCACGAGCTAAATTGATATACACCAATTGCTTGTGCTTTGAGTGATCCAGTAAACAAGCAAAATGATACGTAAAAATTGCGCCCCCATTTAACTTATACCCGCTTTTTAAAAACTTTTAACTTGTACCCACTTTTTAAATAACTTCAGCTCCCCTTTCCCTCGCTGAGCTGAAGTTCACCAGTTAAGCTAAAGTTCGCCAGTTTTAAAGACAAAACTTCAGCATACGGGGCTGAAGTTCCCCAGTTACAAAGACAAAATTTCAGCTCTAGGGCTGAAGTTTCCCAGTTACAAACTTCAGCTCTAGAGCTGAAGATCCTAAGTTATAAAGACAACAACTTCAGCATACGGGGCTGAAGTTCCCCAGTTTACAAAGACAAAACTTCAGCTCCAGCCAGGGCGAGTAGGGTTGGAATGAAGCTCTAGACAAACTTCATGTGGAATGAAGTGGATTCTTGTATCTGGTCGACGAGTAGGGTTATAACCAGGGTGGGGACATAAAGAGAGGTCGATTAGAGGCTAAATAGATGGATTATATCTTGCGAGAAGGTGTGAGGTTGTGTGGTTTTTATGAGGTTGTTGTGAAGAGTTTTTTCTTCTAATCGGTGGAGTGTATGTGATCAGAGTTCGGTCGCTTAAGGAAGTCCGCACTACTGTCACAAGGACGAGTATGCACTTGGCATAGTCTTTTGAGTGTTTTATGACTAATATTACATGAGTTTTTGAAGTATCCAGCTGATTAACAGTGCGAGATCAGGGCAACTACGAAGGAAAGGTACTGTGGGTTACAGATAATGTGTTCTATGGCTTAGAACCAAGTGGGGGAGTCTGTCAAGTGCATACTCGTCCTTATATGAAGTTCCCCATTTACAAAAGACAAAACTTCAGCTCTAGAGACTGGGGGAACTTCAGCCCGTATGCTGAAGTTTTTGTCTTTATAATTGGGGAACTTCAGCCCCGTATGCTGAAGTTCCTCATTTACAAAGACAAAAGCTTCAACTCTAGAGCTGAAGTTCCTCAGTGTAACTGGGGGAACTTCAGTCCTGTATGCTGAAGTTTTTGTCTTTATAACTGGGGAACTTCAGCCCCGTATGCTGGATTTCCCCATTTACAAAGACAAAAACTTCACCTCTAGAGCTGAAGTTCCCCATTTACTAGAGCTGAAAAACTTCGCAAGCTACTTCAGGCCCGTCTACTAGAATGCTGAAGTTTTGCGTGATTGCCTTTGCTATTTCAGCCTTATGCTGAAGTTATGCGCAAAGTCGGGTACGAATGCAATTTATTTTAGAAAGCGGGTATAAATTAAAACGTGACACAAAAAGTGAATACGGATGCAAAAGCCCTAAATGATACGTGGTTAACAGAATAAGGTGGAACGAGGATACATTAATTGGCAATTGCTCAAAAAATACAAAAAAACATGTGAATGTCATACTACTAGAAAAAACAATAGAAGCTCACACAGTTAAAAAATACTTTAGTATTATAAATAGTCGCAGTATTGCGCTGCTGATATTAGTTTTGCGTCTTCCAAAGTAGGAAATTAATTAACTAAACTACACACTAATATTTGCTTTACTTTCTCTTTTTAAGTCACAAAATAAAGTCAACTTTGATTCGGTTTGACATACACTTTCACTTTCTATATATTTGCTAGCACGCATAACGCGGTGCATTTTCAATTTTACTTTTAGAAAAAAGTTATTTCATTTCCCTTTTATTTTGTAAAAGATTTAATAGAGGAGGTGAGAGTTTGAATTATAATTATTTGTCCACCATTATGCTCGCACGGAAGATTTACACCACACTTACATATACATAATATATGTTTATATATACTTTTTTTCCTTTTGATTGTAATTAATATTACAACAACACATTCAAGTGAAATCTCACAAGCGTGGTTTCACGAGGGTAGTGAGTACGCACACCTTACTCCTATTCCGAGGGAATAGAGAATACATAACCTGTTTTCGAAAAACTTTCGGCTCAATAAGATGAAAAAAGACAGATAGGTCAGTACCATCAACAAAAAATATAGAAATAATAACAGCGACATAAGAACCAGAAAATAGATGAAAGTAATAGAATTAATATTACATAATTTTATTTTATTTAATTATTTAATCATGATAAATTAATATAAATTTGATTATAAGTTTTTACCTTGTTGTTACTAGCGGATTAATTGATTTTGTGGCTCATTTTAAACTTATTTTTAATTTATAACTTTATTTTTTTGTACTGATGGAAAATTTACTAGATTTGTGTTTTACCCATAACATATCTAAAAAGGTTATTTTTTAAATTTTAAAAATAGTAAAGTCGTAATTGATTACTTTCCTATACAGAGGAAGGAAAAAGGAAGAGGAAGATACTGGAGTGAAGTTTGACTTTTTCAGCCCAAAGGTTATTTTTCCAGTATCTTTTTTCTTTTCCGAAAAAGATTACTCCTTTTTTCTTCTACTACTTGGAGAGGGAAAAGCCAAAAAGGAGAAAATAGTAAAAAGGAAAAAGAAGAAGATTTGACTGACGTAATATAATCATTTTTTTTATCATTGCCAATTGGGTAACAAGCTTGTGTGCGCGTCACACACAATCCCCACCCCCCCAATTACATAAACACAGCGCAGTGAATTGAAGTTGGTTCCGTTCCGTTCTCTGTAATTTTTGTCTTCATCTGCTGATCTGTTTTTGCTGATTGATTGATTGATTGGCGTAAAAAGGTAAACTCATGGCGGCTCTATTATCTTCAAGTCCTTTTCCTCCCACTTAACTCAATTCTGTAATTTTCTTAATAATATTTTTTATTATATAACGTGATGGTGCTAATTAATGAGATGTATTTTGTTGTACAAGCATAATTATTTTTTTTTAATGTGTTTCAGTGGAGAATTGTTTAATCGCGGAGAGACAAAAAATGGGGTTTTTTATCGATTGGCGTTTTTATGGATTCCGCGTTGGAGTGATTTGACGACAGTTGGGTTTTATCGAGAATAGCGTGTTCTTCTCCTCCTCATATATTGCCTGCGGTACAATTAAAGGTTTGCTCATCTATATATTTTGGATTCCTAATTTGGAATTTTTGGGTGGAGACTCATTTTCAGGTTTTATTAAATCGGATAGCTCCTGATTTAGGGTTTCTGTTGCATGTTAATGGGTTGTTCATGTAATTCGAATAAGCCTGCTATTGATTGTTGAGAGATCAAGGATTATTCTATAATCAGTGAAGACCTTGTGTGGTCAACTTGTTAAGGGATTTTGGATCAGAGTCAAAATTTTAAGGGATATTTGGGATCAGGAATTGGATATGAGCTTTGTTAGGGACTGAGATTATAGAAATGAGAGGCGCTGACGGTCTGTTTTGTCGATGGATAGGACATTCCTTGATCTGGTAGGGTTGCTGAAATCGTGGATCCCTCAGCGGGAGTCTTCTGCTAACGTGTCGAGGGATTTTTGGATGCCCGACCACAGCTGTAGGGTGTGTTATGAGTGTGATTCTTTGTTCACATTGTTTAACCGTAGGCATCACTGTCGACTTTGTGGACGTGTTTTCTGTGCCAAGTGCACATCTAACTCCGTTCCTGCACCATCTCGTGATCCAAGGTCAGTACAAGAGGAGTGTGAAAAGGTCAGGGTCTGTCATTTCTGCTTCAAGCAATGGGAGCAAGGTTTTAATCATGTTATTCACAACCTGGATTCTAGTTCTTTCCTTTCCGCAACTAGTTTTATCAGCATCAAATCTAGTGGAACTGGTGACAGTAGCAGCATTACCATTACTTCAGTGCCACCCTCTTCTGTGCTTAGTCCACGCCAAGCAGCAGTAATGGAATCTTCTTTGGAGAGGCCAAGTGTTGCTACAGCAAAAGGGAGCAGTGATCCTGCTGATACAGGGGTCCGGGATCTGTCTACAAACCAATTTTCATTTTGCACAACAAGGTTCTTCTCTCACATCTTTACTGACTTGTCACATTTGGAAGTTGCAATGTTTCTTATTTCTTTGTTTTCAAATGTAAATGGGTAGATTGCCCTATCGGACTTGGTTCTATGATTTTCCTCGATGCCAAAAGTTACATTTATTAAACCCATAATTGAAACTCTTTCCCTTATAAAGTAATGGAAAAGAAAAGTAGAAATATCATGCACTTTAGGTGGAAAATCTTCAACAACTAACGGCAGAAGCAATTTTGTGAAAAGCTACATGCTCAAATTTGTTTCTTGGTCAAGGGCCTTATGGAGGCATATATTTATCGTTGCAAGCCCTTGGTTTACCAAGCAGTGACTAGTCAGAGGAAATCTGATGTATGCTTAAATGCAACTTGCAAGATATTTATCCAGTGATAGTACCTGACCAATCTCCAACGACCCTAAAGAATTGGCCGAATAGAGAAGGAAAGGAGAATTAGTCTGTTTTCACTTCCATGGTTATTCTTTCGTTCCTCGAATTGTCTGAGCTCTTGAGTCCAGACCTGAAATAGGAAACCCATAGGAAACCCAGCTCAACTTTTCTAGTGATTTGACTACTGTTGGGTTTGATTGAGAATAATGCTTTTCCCTCATAGTGTCTGCGGTATAAAAGGTTTGGTTTTCTAAAATCAATTCCACCTCCACTTGTCTAGTTGAGAATGTTTTGATTTTAAAAGTTTGATTTGCTCTATTTGACTGCCCTTCTTGCTACTTGTGGTCTTACAAGTATTTCACTTCAGTTAACTGTTTCTTGTTATATTCTGGAATCAGGACTGATGATGAAGATGATGAGTATGGTGTTTACCAGTTAAATTCCCAAGGAAAGTTTTATTCTCAGACTAATGGCTACTATGGTCGTGTTCACTATGATGACATTGATAAGGACTATGGATCACGTAAAGTTCATCCTAATGGGGAAGCTGTTGATGAAAAAAGTGTGAACAGCTTGTCCTTGCAGAACAATTTTGATTCCCAAGCTTCTGAAGAAGTGCCTCAGATAGTAAAACAGGATATTAGTGATGAATGTGAAACTTCATCATCCCTATATGCTGAACAAGATGTAAATCTGGAACCTGTAGATTTTGAAAGCAGTGGAATTCTGTGGCTACCACCTGAACCAGAAGATGAAGAAGATGAACGGGACGGACTGTTGTTTGATGATGATGATGATGGAGATACTGCAGGAGAGTGGGGATATTTGCATACATCAAGCAGTTTTGGAAGTGGTGAGTATAGAGGTAGGGACAAATCGACTGAGGGGCAAAAGAAAGCAGTCAAGAATGTTGTTGATGGCCACTTCAGGGCTTTAGTATCCCAGCTTATGCAGGTTGAAAAACTCACCATTGGTGAGGAAGATGACAAAGAGAGTTGGTTGGAGATTGTTACATCCCTATCATGGGAAGCTGCCACACATTTGAAGCCAGATACAAGCAAAGGTGGGGGAATGGACCCTGGCGGATATGTAAAGGTGAAGTGTGTTGCATCTGGGCGTCGTAGTGACAGGTGAACAAGTAAAGTTTTTCATTTTGGTCCACCATGTTTCTCAGCTCTTTGTTCAATTCTTACCTCTTATATTGCATTGAAGC
Source organism: Nicotiana knightiana (assembly GCA_005239525.1). Classification (NCBI taxonomy): domain Eukaryota; kingdom Viridiplantae; phylum Streptophyta; class Magnoliopsida; order Solanales; family Solanaceae; genus Nicotiana; species Nicotiana knightiana. Next base: position 31,693 of record ML395482.1, on the reverse strand, counting down.
TAAGATTAACAGCAACACAACTTCTGAAACTGGAGAGCAGGAGCTTTTTTTTGGGGTCATGTATCTGCATGCACGGTCTCTCAGTATCTGTCTGTTTCCCCTTGTCTGTCTGTTCCCCCGGCCCTCCCTCACTCCCTCTCTGTGTGGGAGCCATTTGTGTCTCCGTATGTTTCTTTTTGTCTTGTGAGATACTTTTGCTTTTCCTCATTAAAAGTTTCAATTGTTTGCCCTCAACCAATATTTGATGAACTGGTTGTAGCATTACAATGAGTAAAGCTGCCAAACTCAAAATCGAGTTTGCTTTTTCCTATGATTAACTTGTCTTATGGAAGCTTTTGCTTGCTTGCAGCAATGTTCTTGCTTCTTCTTCTTGTGTTATGTCTGCCCTTCTTCACTTCATTTTGTTGTTGCATACATTTTTAGACATATCTTCTCTCAACTGAACACATTTCCCTTAAATAGTGCTGTGGTGAAGGGGGTTGTCTGTAAGAAAAATGTGGCTCATCGACGAATGACATCAAAAATAGAGAAGCCCCGCATATTAATCCTTGAAGGTGCTCTTGAGTACCAGCGCGTCTCCAACCTCTTATCAAGTTTCGATACATTGTTGCAGCAGGTTTTGAAGATTTTGCCTTTTCTTCCAAGACTTGTACAGAATAGTGTTAAGCTCTTGTGCTTATAGATATTTATTGCTATTCAGGAAATGGATCATCTGAAGATGGCTGTTGCTAAAATTGATGCACATAATCCAGATATCCTTCTGGTGGAAAAATCTGTTTCTCGCTATGCACAAGAGTACCTCTTGGAAAAAGACATATCACTTGTCCTAAATATCAAAAAGCCTGTTCTGGAGCGTATAGCTCGTTGCACTGGTGGTCAAATAGTTCCTTCAATAGACCAACTTTCATCTCAAAAGTTGGGATACTGTGACATGTTTCACGTTGAGAAGTTTCTAGAAGAACATGGTACAGCTGGAGAGAATGGAAAGAAACTGGTAAAGACGCTGATGTACTTTGAAGGCTGTCCAAAGCCACTGGGATGCACCGTAAGTTTCTTATAATTTAGAAGAACAATAAGAACATAGGTAGAAGTATATATTGACTTGCTATGATCTAAACAATTACGTGAAACCTACTTTTTTTAAAATGACCATGTCTCAGGTATTACTCCGTGGTGCAAATGGGGATGAGTTGAAGAAAGTGAAACGTGTGGTTCAATATTCTATTTTCGCTGCTTATCATTTGGCTTTGGAAACATCCTTTCTTGCTGATGAAGGAGCCTCCCTTCCTGAACTTCCTTTGAATTCTCCGATAACAGTTGGACTGCCGGATAAACCATCAACATTCGACAGATCCATCTCAACTATTCCTGGTTTTACGATTCCTGCTAGTGAAAAAACTCAAGGGCCGCTATCTGGTAATGAGCCACAAAGGTCAAAGAGTGTTCCGGCAACAGACCTGGTCATGGCTGCCAGCATTTGTGCTCAGAAAATGTGTGTCTCAGAGTTTCCAGGCTTCTGTACCGCTAAAAGCACACTTTCTTCCTTCTACAAGCCCTCTCTTTATAATGAGTCTCACAGAGGTATTACAGACATGATGGAGTGTTCTCGGGCAAAGGCATCAGTAGTCAACGATGTTCAAGATGCCCAAGGATACAAGTTCCTTTCTACTGGTTTTGGTCCTTCACAGGAAGTTGAACAAGACATGTTGTCACAGAATGTTCAAAATGATTTCAATGCTATGGATGTGAACCAAAGTGGTTCACAACTAGATGGGAAAAATGTTCCTGATGAACTGAATTCTTCAAAGGAAGAGTTTCCGCCGTCTCCATCTGACAATCAAAGCATTTTAGTTTCCTTGTCATCCCGGTGTGTTTGGAAGGGAACTGTCTGTGAAAAGTCTCATCTCTTTCGGATTAAATACTATGGGAACTTTGATAAGCCATTGGGTCGTTTTCTACGAGACCATTTGTTTGATCATGTAATTTCTCCCGTTCCTTTCCTTTTGCTAGTAACATTACTGATATGCTTAAGGTGACTGAAAGGATCTTCACTAAAAAATTTTCTTCAATATGTATTCTCAGAGTTACAGGTGCCGTTCATGTGAGATGCCTTCAGAAGCTCATGTTCAGTGTTATACTCACCGACAGGGTACCTTAACTATTTCTGTTAAAAAGCTGATGGAAATTCTGTTGCCCGGTGAAAAGGAAGGAAAAATATGGATGTGGCACAGGTGCCTTAGATGTCCACGGGATAATAAGGGCTTTCCTCCAGCAACTCGAAGAGTAGTGATGTCTGATGCTGCTTGGGGCTTGTCCTTTGGGAAGTTTCTAGAACTTAGTTTTTCAAACCATGCAGCTGCAAGTAGGGTGGCAAGCTGTGGCCATTCGTTACATAGAGATTGTCTTCGCTTTTATGGGTATGGTCTTACTCTCTTGGTAGTGTGCACTTCACATCAGGAGTGTTGCAATCATCTGCTCTCCTTCTTGGTCATGCATAATATTCAATATGTTGGCATGATTTTCTAGTGTTAATAGTCAAATAATGTTTTACCAAGCTATGATGATAATATATATGCATTCAGTGGGATCTGACAGGAAAACATTAATGCCTTCAGTAGTTGAGTACGTTTTGTAATATTCATTTTGGAACTTTTGCAGCTTTGGGAAGATGGTTGCTTGCTTTCGCTATGCATCCATTGATGTTCACTCAGTATACCTTCCTCCCTCAAAACTGGATTTCTACTATGAGAATCAGGAATGGATACAACAAGAAGTTAATGAGGTGCGAAGAATGTGGCTTTGGATTTTTAGTAGCTGGCATCTAATCTCATCCTGTACTGACTTAATGGTTTAATATAAGCAGGTCATTGGCCGAGCTGAACTTTTGTTTTCTGATGTTCTGAATGCAATTCGGGTTTTGGTGGAGAAAAGATCTGGGAGACAACTTAACAGACGTCAGATTGCTGATTTGGAAGGGATGTTGCAGAAGGAGAAAGAAGAATTTGAGGTATGGGTCAGTCAATTGGATTTGTGAATAGAGTTCGGTGATCACTAATTGACCACTGTGTAGCCTGCATGGTCCTGCAGACATTATTAATTTATTTTCTCTCCCTACCTCCACCTCTCTGTGTTGTTGGATATTTACTACTAGAAATTGCACTTGAGTCTTCCACTTATTTTCTCTTCAGTTGAGCTATCAGTGACCTCTCTGACAAATAGGTCTCTTTAGAATTGCCTATGTCGGTTTGGTTGCGGGTTTATAACCTTGTCGTGCTTGTGGAAGAGAAACTATGTTGAAATTGTCTTCTCTGCTGTCGATTTGTCTACTAACACTGGTTTGACGCATCAAATAATATATTGCTTGCTGTTGTTAAACATTTGCATGATTGTTAAACTTAATATGTGTATCGTGATCTTAATGACCGGTAAATTAGCAGTTAAACTGAAATTCTCATGGGGCTTAGTATCGATGTTACTTTAAAGTTTAAAAGATATTTCTAATTTGTATTTAATATAAGCAGGAATCCCTCCAGAGAATTCTTATGAAGGAAGTGAGAAGGGGGCAGTCTGTTGATATTTTGGAGATTAATCGATTGAGAAGACAGCTTCTTTTTCAATCTTATGTTTGGGACCGTCGTCTAGTATATGCAGCCAGTTTGGACGAAAAAACTCATTGGATTAATGGACATGTGGCCTCATCGGAACCTGAGAAACCGTTGGTTTGTAATGATGAGTTCACTGATCTGGATATTCCTGCTGATCCAAGCAAATATCATAATAACTCTGGATCTGCAAATTTCGAGGCTGGTGGAAATACGGATGAAGGAAAAAGTGTTAGCCAAAACAGTCATGTGGATTCTGCTCATCAAGAATCAGTGGTTGGTTTTGATGCTAATTGTGCAATAGAAAAACCACCTGGTCTTCCTGTTGCAACAAAAAGTTTCTGCGGAACACATCCTGCAGAATCCATACTACAGGGGCGTAGAGCACTATCCGATGGGCATTTCCCGAACATGGAGAGTTTGTCAGATACACTTGAGGCAGCCTGGACTGGTGAAACAACTTCCGCTGTTGGAATGCTGAAGGGTGGTATGGCGGATACTTTGACAACTGGAGTGGCAGAAAAAGTAAATACTGAAGACCATGGGGATGAAGAGAGTGGAACTAAGATGTCTCAATCTCCTCCTCTATTATCCTCTAAAGGCTCTGAAAATATGGAAGACTCTGGGAGCTGGTTAGGTATGCCTTTTATTAGCATCTATGGGACACTGAACAAAAGCTTTTTACCAAGTGCTCAGAAATTGGATCCACTTGTTGGATATAATCCAGTATACGTTTCTTCATTTCGAGAGTCAGATGCCCGAAGTGGTGCAAGATTGCTTCTGCCAGTTGGGGTTAATGATACTGTTATACCAGTGTATGATGATGAGCTCACTAGTATTATATCATATGCACTAGTGTCACATGATTATCATGCTCAACTATCTGAGGAGCTTGAGAAATCTAAGGATGCTAATCTGCAGTCCTTTCAATCAATTAATGAAATGGTTTTAGAATCCTACAGAAGTCTTGGATCTGTGGATGAGAGTATCTTGTCCTTGTCCGTTAGTCGCAGCTCTTTGGATTTGGATCCACTGTCATACGGAAAGACACTGCATGCTAGAGTTTCTTTTGTAGATGATGGATTGGTAGGGAAAGTGAGGTACACAGTGACTTGTTATTATGCAAAGCGTTTTGAAGTCTTGAGGAGGATATGTTGTCCATCAGAGATGGAGTTCATAAGATCTCTTAGCCGCTGTAAGAAGTGGGGAGCCCAAGGAGGCAAGAGCAACGTTTTCTTTGCTAAAACTTTAGATGAACGATTTATTATCAAGCAAGTGACTAAGACAGAGCTGGAATCTTTTATGAAATTTGCTCCTGAATATTTCAAATATCTTTCTGAATCAATTAGCTCAGGGAGTCCAACTTGCTTGGCAAAAGTTGTGGGGATCTATCAGGTATTTATTATTAGTTGACTACTTCAGCTTCCCAAATTTGTGATTAAGATTTATTAAGCTCTTTGTGACAAAACTTGCAATACTAACAATGACCTGATTGCTGTGAATCTAGATTTTTTTTTACCTATTATTATTATTTGGATAAAATATAGTGAATTTAGAATTTATTCGTGAGGCAAAGATGAGTTTTTCTTTGGGTAAATAGGTTAGATAATATGGATTCCTGATTTATGGGGTGTGAGATTAGTATTTACTTTCTTTATCATCTACTAACTCTAAAGGCAGATGAAATAGGGTATAGATAATATGGATTCCTGATTAAAAACATGGCCTTTTTGGTGAATGGACCATAAAGCATGGATTGCATATTTCCTGCTGCAGGGAACAGTCTTTGATTTGCAAATGGTTGCTAAAATAACAAGTTCTTCATTGTTCCTCTCTGCTATTTTGGCTAGTCACAGGATTGCCCATTGTGGAATTTATTTTCTTATCAGGCCATTTAGTGTATTTATTTCTTGGTTTGTGTGAAGGTGTCGTCAAAGCATCTTAAAGGAGGAAAGGAATCTAAAATGGATATGCTTGTTATGGAGAACCTTCTATTTGGGAGGAACCTGACGAGGCTTTATGACCTGAAAGGTTCTTCGAGGTCTCGTTACAATCCAGACTCCAGTGGAAGCAACAAAGTCTTGCTGGATCAGAACTTGATTGAAGCAATGCCAACTTCACCTATTTTTGTTGGAAACAAAGCAAAAAGACTTTTGGAGCGAGCTGTCTGGAATGACACTGCTTTTCTTGCCGTAAGTTTGTGATGTTCTGTGCTTACATACAGTGAATTTACTGTCAACTACTATGCACCTATTGAGGTTGGATCATGTAACAGTTACCTATCTGTCATGGTCCATCGAAAGTTTCATATTGCAGTTGATTCTAATATCAATTCAGAACAAGTTAGTTTTTATACGGCACTAGGATTTGGTGTGGGAGGAAGAGGGAGGGGAAAAAAGCACCTTCCTTAACCATAAGGAGTTGATCTAGTGATTGGTGGTCAAGCAGAATTTGGATGGGGTTTTTTTTTTTTTTTTGGGGGGGGGGGGTGTTGAGACTGAACCAACCTTATCATTCCATCCTCCCCATTTGCGACACCTAAAACCTAAATAAATAAGATTATGACGGGAATAAAGAAGTTATTTAGGGTTCAGTGTCCCTCCTCCTAACTCTTCTATTACGCATAAAGATCAAGTTGGGGATGTTATTTAGACCTTTGCTTTCCCTCCAAATAGGGATTCAGATGTCTGCCTTTCGCAAAGGCCTTCATCTTCGTCCCACCTACCTAACGCTCAGTTAGGGTGTGAAGAAAAAAGGAAAGGAAAGAGCATTTGGTAAGTATGAAAGTGGTTGAGATCTTTTCCACTAGAAAGAACCTCCGAAGCAAGTCAGTCCTGCAAAAAGAAAGTGCAGAACTTGAAGGAAAGTGCTAATTCTCCTTCCCTTTCAAATAAAGACATGCAAGAAAGTTTACTCCTTTCCTATTTTGCTTTGATTTTCTCCAGAAATATATATACTTTTTTGACATCCAAATGAAGACCATTATGCTATTATATATGTTACCATTCTAATAAGCGGCATATAAGTTTAGTTTATAGCAAATTCCTTCTTTGGTCAGGTTAGTGAGGTTTGGACTAACTGAGTTAATTATCTTTGCAGTCAATTGATGTGATGGATTACTCACTATTGGTCGGGGTTGATGAAGAGAAGCATGAGCTTGTTCTTGGGATTATTGACTTCATGAGACAATATACGTGGGATAAGCACCTGGAGACATGGGTTAAGGCCTCTGGGATCCTTGGTGGACTCAAAAATGAGTGGCCGACTATTATCTCACCTAAGCAGTACAAAAAGAGGTTTCGCAAGGCCATGACCACCTATTTTCTCATGGTCCCAGATCAGTGGTCACCACCGTCTATCATTCCCAGTAAATCACAGACTGATTTATTTGAAGAGAACATGCAAGATGGATGATCTGCCGGGTGATTTTGTAAATCTGTTTGTATATTGAGCACATAATTGGGTTTCTTGCATTGGGATCCCAGGTTCATACATCTCCCATATTTTCGATTCCCATTCTTTTGGAACGCAGTTCCAGTTGCATTCTCCCTGAAGTGGGAGAACACATGATTTCTTGTCAGAGCACTTTGTAAGAGGCTTGTATTTCAGTGAAAGTCTCTGTTGCATAGAGTTTAGGTGGCCCTCCGTGGAAATATTTTTGTAAATCTTTTTCTCTTCGTTACAGTTTTCTTTGGCTGTAAAATCCAAGGTATACATGAGTTCCGAAGGATCATTGGCAATTTTAATACAATGCATGATTTTGGAGCAGTTTAGGTGGTGTAGTTCAAGTGTATCTGCGATTCTGTAATTTTGAAAGGTGAATCTTTTTACCTATCTTCCCGTTGGTTTGATCTCCATTTTGACAGTATATTCTTTGAATAATAAACAGAGTTAATGGAATTAACCTTTTAGAAGCTCGACTTCAATTTTTTCTGTTCCAAATTGTTAAAGAAGTAATTGTAGCGCCGTTACATATCTTATACTTAAATTCAAAACTGAAGCTCGTAAATCCTTCGTCTTACCCAACCCAGTTTATTTATTCTGTTTGATAAGTAGTTAGGTGAAAACCCAAAGAGAGAAAAGGGGGTGAAAATTAATTCTCATTCGGACTTGTTTACAGCATACTATTTGAACAACTGAACATGTAAGCTTGGACACTGAAATTATTGTGAGAAGTATGAAAGGTGCTGATTGATTGAGCATGAGAATGAGTTGAGAATTCACAAGCATCTTTGGAGGAGCTCTATAATTTCTTCATCTCTGCATATGTTACACAAGCATATGAATTACTAGAATATTCATTACTACACAATTATTATTATAGTTACGTACCTTGAATTAGAAGAAAACCTTGGCAATTGCTGGCAATAACGAGGACCTTCATCATATCCTTCACAAGTGATCTCTCCATTTGCCTCTCTATAACAAACTATGCCCGTTGACCGATCTTCAAATACCTATCAAAGCGAATTAATTAGTAAAATTGTTAACTCAAGTGGATTCTTCAAAACTTATACTAAGTAATTCCCTCGTTAGAATTTCAAAGGAAAACCTTAAGCTTTTGGTTGGAAGGTGATCTGATCTGAAGAGGACTGCTGGTATCTCTAGCTAATTTGATTGAAGAATTGTGATTGCTTGAACGCACCATAACTCTTTGTGAATGGATTTCCCTTTTTGTTGAAGATGATTTCCAAACTAGGAAAGGAACCAAAGGAGAGTGTGTCACAGCCATTAATCCTGGAGGAAGGAAGAGAAGATAAATTATACTGTTAGAGAAGTACTGGCTGCCCATGTTGTATTAGTACTATGCATTAATAAAATAACCATAGATTTGGTGCTATGGTTAAAGCAGATGATAGGTTATATGGGAAACTAACTAATATTTGGTGTCTTGTCATAATATAGGTTTAAGGGGGAGTGGGTCCTTTTAACATTATCTTCAAACTATTAATGTTGGTGACTGAGTCATTTGGACGGTTATTACAATTTTTTCTATTTGATTGATTTGTTGGTGGGTCTCTCATTCTCTCTATGTGATAGATAAGGGCCTATATTCTATTTTTTTTTTCCAATTTTCACGAATACTAAAATACTATTTGTACCTTTTTCATTTAATGACTATTTTCTGCTGTTTATTCCCTAATGAAGCAAGATTAAGATTTAGTTCCTCACTAATTTGTCTTTTTTTTTCTGTTACATTTTTTTGTGATATGTTAAAACACTACATCTTCTAGTACTGTTTCCTCGTTATTATTTTTTCCTTTCCTCATTATTAGAAATGCACTTTATCAAATGTCTATCCGTGTACTAGCACTAAAAATAAATTACTAGCTTAATAATTATTTCGTGCTTTTTCTTGTGCCTGACTGATAATTGCAAGGTGAATAGTAAATAGTCGGGTTTCCCTTCAAACAATTAATTCAATTCTTTTTAATAACCCAATGTAGTTACTTGCATCATTTATTTTATCAGAAAAGAAAATGAAGTCAAAAGCAAAAATTGAGTATGAACTAATTAATGCACTATTTAACTCTATTATTATTATTATTCTTTTTTTGGCTTCTCGTGCTTTCAGAGGCCAATTACGACTTTACATTATTCATAAGTATTGTTCGATTGTGTGAGGAGAACGAATTGATTTTACTTATATACGTCATTAATGTAATAACATTTACATTTAATTTGATTTAGTAGGACGCTGATTCAACGAGCCTTTTGGTACATTGAGAAAGATTGAATAAATTATTTAAAAACTTTCATAAGCTACATGGTTTGGATTAATCAGAAGAATAAAAAAAACTTCATTTCTTTTGAATGCAGGTATTAAATCTCCTTTATGTTTATTACCTTCATTTGCTAGAAAAGCTATATATTTGTTCGTATAATAATGTTATTGGTTTGCAGCAAATACTTAAAGTCTTCAATAATAAATCTAGGAGAGTGATATTCTATGTCTTCATCTTTGATAAGTTTGACAGCAAATAGCAGTATATCCATTTCATTTGTTAATTTTAGTCTTTGTTTATAGGTCTAGACGCGGAGCCAGGATTTAAAGTTTATGAATTTTGAATTTGTAATTTAAATCCTAGCTCGTTAGTTACTGGGTTCACAATTAAATATTTATATATATTTAATAGATTTCCTAATACAAATACAATATATAGACAAAAAATTACTGAATTCGTCCGAACCCGTAAGTAACACTCTCCTTCCATCCCTGCTTATAGCTCCCTGACTAGACTTTGAAGTAGATTTGATCTCACCTTAATATTCTAAAATGTTCACTTCCCTTTGTTAATCTCTAAAAAAACCCACAAGCAATATTTGTAACTTTGAGTATTTACCACTAAAATCATTATTCAATTTAATATTTCAGTGAGCCACTTGTAGAGGAGGAGCTAAATTCAACTTACAGATTTGGTAAAAATCATTAGCTTTAATTCAGACCTGAATTTGTGTTTAAACATTTATTTAATATATAAAAGTAATTTATTAAAAAATTAATACATAACTTTTTTAAGAATTCAGAACCAATAAACTTAAAATCTTGAATTCGATTTTATCTTAGATGAACGATCCGTTGTCATTCTCAATCAAGAAAAGAAATACTCCCTTTATCTCAAATTATTTGTCCTATTTCTTTTTTACCCGGCTCTTAAGAAATGTTAATTAGAAGGATTTTTGACTAATTTATTCTTATTTATGTTTTAAGATATAATCGCTATTCATTGAATGCTTATTCTATTATGTGTCATTTTCATCTTCAAAAATAATTATCACTAAGGGTAAAATGAGAAAAAAATTTATTAATTTTATCTTGAACTTCTAAAATGATAAATAATCTAAGACTGTTAAAAAACTAAGCTCAAAGTAACAATATGAAGAAAAAAAAATAGACAACAATGTAGGGAGAAAGAGATGAGAGATTCTTATTTCTTCCATGTACTCAAGTGCGCATAATGTGATGTCCAAACCCTCTATTTATAGGATGACATTAAGGTAATACAAAAAGATGTCATGAACATCATGGAGGAAGTTATGGAGTTGTGGGAGTTACAACCATAATGGTGAAGAATAATAGGAGGTTAATGGAGAAGAGTAGTGGGAGTAACTTCTTTAGGAGTTATAGAAATCCACTAAAAAATATAATATTTCATAACACTCCCCCTTGGATGTATATAGATAATATGCTTCGTTAACCTTAATAAGAACAAACCCTGCGGGAAAAAATCTTAGTGAAGGAAAAAGAGTACGCATATCTTGTAATACGATTTACTTGCTGCCTCATTACAACCTTTCCAGGAAAATCCAGTGGGATAAAACTTTAGTTAAGGGAAAAAGAGTACAACACGTATTTGCCTCCCCATGATGAAAACATCACTTTATTTTTCAGAGACGACGAATTCAAAACTTGTATAACAATTTCTCTAATATTGAGAACGACAATGCGTTGTGAAGAAGTTTGTCAAATTATCACTTGAACAAATTTGTCGAACAACGATCATATCTGAAATAGAACTTTGGTGAATTATGCTTTATTTTGTCTCCTTCGATAGTTCTTCTTTCAATTGAGCTATGCATGCATAATCGTCTTTAATATAATTGGAATCTTGTTGAATACCATAATATGGCAGTACCTTAACAGACAAATAGATTATCTGAACAACAAACTATATCCTGCATTTGTATAACCAACAAAATATTGACAATATTTGTTAGTATAAACAAATCTATCAATTATACTCTTGTAATATAATACTAACTGCATTCTAGTGTCTCCATGTCGGAGTAAAGTTAAATCTTGCTAGTATAACGTTATACTCAAGGTTCTAGCAAGAAACATAAGTGCACCCATTGCACTAAGACAGAAAAATAAATCATATATATCATACAAGGATTGCTGAAGCGTTTCATTTAATAAATTTTTTGGGAACCTCTATGTGCTTCTGAACAATTTAAATCCTTCAAAGATTTTAATTATACGCATATCAAGTTTTTCATGTGTTGCCATATTAAAACCTGAAAATGATTTTATCCACCACATGAAAAATCTTGTGCCACAAGTCATTTTTATGTCAATCGACTTGATTTTTCATTTCACTTTTTGCACAATGGACTATCCATCCAACTTCATATTTTTCAGTTGAAGTCAATTTTTCATTGCGTAGTTTTCATTTGGCCAATTATTTATTTGTCCAATTTTCATGATAGATTTGAGCTCAAGATCCTCGTCAATATTAATAATATTGAGCGCTACATTATATCAACAATATTGTCAATGATAATTTTACAACGGTTCTATTATCACACAATAAAGACATAACTTATCGAGATCTCATTATTTTCAGGTACCTGAGCCTCTTCCATGGGGTCTTATAGAATGTTATGTCGTGGTGCTCTTCTAGAGGACTTACCTCGTTATTATGATCCTCTTGATTATTTGCTTCACTCCTTCTTCAAGAAGCTTGATGTCTATTATGCTTTACGCGTGTCATAGACTCTGTACATCATGGACTTTATTTTAGTTGGAGGATTAGCTACTGAAATATGATATTTAGCTTTGGGTCAACAAATGTCACTAGCAATATTTTACAAATGAATTATCATTTGAACTTCAAGTTTACATTTTCTTGTACGAGAATCTAGATTTACTCATAATAATTGATTTCGCGTATCACTTTTTCAGCTGCCTATTTTCTCCCTCTAATGTTGGGATCACCAACACATTTTGCAACCTTGCTTGGGAACCCATCTTTTTGCATTGTGGTGGGATAATTAAATCATATATTACATCCATATTTCTAGATGAAATTTTTTTAGTTCCTGACCCTAAAGGTTTTATAACATGTTGGCTAGATGCTTACAAGTCCTGTTGTATATTAAATAATATACCTCATACCAAATTTTTATTTGGGAGTTCTGTTCTCATAACCAATAGTTTAGCTATAATTGAAGGCATACAATTTCTGCTAAACCAACATTATCAAGATTAATCATCATAATTTATATTATGGAACTGTGCTTTAATCATTTGAGCAATCAACCTTGAAAAATCTGAACTGCAAGTTAATAACAAACGCACATGTGACCATACAATATATGCATCCACTAAAATCATATAATAGTAAATAGACCACTTGGCAGGTGACTGGGCCCATATATATCACCTTTTATTCTTTCCAGAAATCAAGGAATTCAATCCCAACCTTAGCTGGTATATCACGAGAATAAGCAACATAAGATAATTCTTGAATAATCTCCTATTTCTTCAATATATGCCAACCAATGTGAATTCTCAATTAATTTTCTCATCATAATTGAAACGGGATAACCAACCGTTCATGCCAACTAATATTTGTTTCAGTAAACCTCTAGTTTACTTGTGGCATGTGATTGCATTATAATGCTTATACTTGTGTAGTAAAAATAGAAGAAAAGTCGGGTAACCTTTTATATTTATCCGATATGATTATAGTAATATGAAGATATTCAATCTTTCTTTCATTTATAGTCTCAACATGCCAACCACTTTGGCTTATACATTTGACTCAAGAAGTTTCTGTTGATAATTACTACAATATCAATATCATGAACAATTTTATTCATCCGGGTAGTAACAAGTTAGTTCTTACGAAGATATTAATTGATTTTGTACTACAAGATCTTTTGTCATACCATTCATATGGTAAATGTCTCCTTCACGGAGAAAATCGTATCCTAATAAATTACCATGGTCAAAGTCATCATAAGCAAAATCATTTCTTGCTTTTAGTTTGCCTTTAATAACTTTTTATAAGGCATGATAAAATATTGTACGCGACCAATGATATATTCATGTAACCATACAGTAATGTTCATTATATTTCTTTCTCTCAAACCTCCCTTAGAGGTGAGTTGTGGTATTTATCCAACCATACATAAGCACATTATTATGCATAATATTTATCACGTATATATTTTCACATTCACTTTCAGGACTGAGTATGCATTTACAATGCTTATCACAAGTCATATTTTTAAGGAATGGACTATAATCATGTGAATGTGTCTCGTATTAAATGACCACATTGATACATATTTCCTACTCCTTTGAAGGATTATCTTGAGAACCCTTATTGTTCTCTTTTTACAACTACCATAATGATGACTGTTATTACTTTGGTATTTGGCACACCCACATTCATTCGCCATTCACTTATCTTTATTTAGACTTATTATGCACCGTTATCGCATTCTTTTCATAGAATGATGCAAATCAAGTGTGATGGGCTTTATGATTCTTTCGTGATTATTTTTCCTTAGTCATAATTATATTATCAATATGGTGCATTGAGACTCAAACCCAATGTCTTACCCCTATAATGGCATGTTAGGCCATAATGAGTTAGGACTAGAACCCAACTTTTACAATCATGGAGCATCAGGTCTCAAAACTGATGTCTTACCTTCATGGTGTATTGGGACTTAAAATCCACCATCTTATCCTTAAACCTTGACATAATAGGCTATAATGCATCACCCTTGAGCCTTTAGTCACGGGGAGCCTTATATAAGACTGTAGCGATGGTCACAGCAAATATGAACAATAACTAAGTTACTTGCGTTTAATCTACAACACTATCATTTTTTCTTTTCGCGAAAATCATATTATCTAATCTTAATGCCCCGCGTCACTGTATATTTTTAATCAATTTCCAAAAAGTGACTGCCTACAGACACGTAGAATACATAGGCAAATCAAAATATTGGATATAGTTCTTCTTGATTCAACCAGCTCATTTTCCTGCACAAATAATATTATATTTTGTGTAATATGAACAATACCAAATCTTTAATCTTAAATCCCAAATATTAAAATGAGAATTATGGGAAGAATGAAAAAAATACTCCCTGGACAATTGAAGCAAATTTATTAAACACATGGACGTATCCGCAACAAATTAAATCCAGTTTCGAATATGCTAGTTCAACCATGCATCTCTTCTATCTTCTTTAATAAAAATTCCAGTTGGATGTATATAACTTCATGTTTTCATTTTTTTGGCCTGATATATGAAGACCATGCAACAATATCGTTGCAGTGCATCAACTCGTGTAACGCTATTTTTAAGCTGAAGAAGACCGAAACTTTACTTGGAGATGATAGAAATTTGGCTAGAGTTTCGTGTTGATAGCGCATTACAAAATTAAGCTCAAAGTAAAAATATGAAACAAGAAAATAGACAAGAATGTAGGGACAAAGTTTCACGACTCAATTTCCCCCTATGTAAGTTGTCGTGACGGCACCTAGTCTCTACGACTAGGTAAGCCTAACACTTAGCAGAAATAAAACAAAAATATCAACATTAACTACTAGCAGTAACAATTATCTAATAAGAAACTGAATGCCACGCGACATAAGAAATTATCACTTCTGAAATATACAAAATAATTTCCAAAATTCGGAACACCACAAGTCACAAGCTACTAAGAAGTCTTAACTGTTCTATACATCATTTCTACAGGAAGAAGGAAAATGAACATAAGGGGACAGAGGGGGACTCCAAGGATCTGTGGACGCGGGGAGATGTACCTTGAAGTCTCCAATAAGCAGCAACGACTGCACTAGCGATGAGGCTGGTAAGATATAACTGGATCTGCATACGAAAAATATGTGCAGGAAAGGGTGTGCATACACCACATTGGTACCCAGTAAGTTCCAAGCATAACCTCGGTCGAGTAGTGACGAGGTCAGGTCAAGTCTCTACTGGTATATAAATAATATAACAAGACATGAATGAAATATCACAATATAATAAAGATTGGAATTGAACATGGAAGAAATCATAGAGAACATAACAGCTCAGTACACAAAAATACAATAGGGGATCTCCCGAGATACCGTGTCATGACCAAAAATTTTCACCGTCGGGATCGTGATGGCGTCTAACATTACACTTGTCAGGCAAGCCAAAGTTAAATATTATTTAGCCATTTCTTTCCATATTTAGTAATTACCAGTGAACAGGCAAAATAAAGCGAAATAAACGTAAAGATGTATAGATATTGATGTCATTTACATACTACTTCTACCCAGAAATCTGATGTCATAATTCACGAATATACTATGATTTTTTCTACAACCAAATTTTCTGAAAGAAATTACAACTGTTTTGGAAATAAAGGAAAAACAGTAACATAGATGTATAGAAGGGGACGCTAGGGCCTGCAGATGCCAGCAGGACTACTTTGGGTCTCCGAGCTGTATAACCTGAGTCAATCTCTCAATCAGCCACTACCTGCTCCGAAATCTGCACAGAAAGTGCAGAGTGCAGTATCAGTACAACCGACCCCATGTACTGGTAAGTGCCGAGCCTAACCTCGACGAAGGAGTGACGAGGCTATGGCGGGACACTCACAATATAACAACATACAATTATATCTAAGACAGAAAAAGAAGCAGGATAATGTAAAAGCAGTAATTTGCATAAATAAATACGTAACTCAAGTGCCTTATCAGTATCCAGCTATAACCAATTCTTAAGTGAAATGTAAAACTACCGAATAACTTACACAGTCAGAGAAAAATACATAAACACATAAACTGATGCGGCGCGCATCTCGATCCCACCAGACAACACAAAATCCTCCCTTATTCCACCGTAACAATAACAATAACAGTATATATATATATATATATATATATATATATATATATGTATATATATATATATCAATATCAATATGATAATTCACCCTTATTACACCATATCAATCCACCCTTATTCCTCCTGTTGTGGCGTGCAACCCAATCCCACCGTATAAACATATTCACGCTTTTTCCTCCATATTAATCCTCCCTTATTCCTCCTGTTGCAGCGTGCAAATCGATCCCACCGTATCAGAATAAATTACACAGAGTGTACAGAAGTCTCACAAAATTTATACAAGGCCCTTACCAACACTTAGAATTTAGAACAAAGCAACCGGGAGGCCGTATAATCAATAAAACTCTATACAATTAATACTACTCAGCAAGACCAAACCAGGATATCACAAAAATACCGACAAGAACAACTTAAACAAATAACAGGGAACAAAAATTCTACAGGGTAACAAATATCTTCAACAAGGGAAGCACAATATCTAACAGGTAGAAATTAGGCATGGAATTACAAGTAAACATTTAACAATTAAAGCAGGGAAGAAACAATATAAAGAGAAAAACAGGTAAAGCAGATAAATTGTCGACGCATAGTTACTCGTCACCTCACGTATACGCTGCTCACATGTTTTATCATATAGAAAATAAGGCAAAGTTTCCTAAACCCTCAAGTCAAGGTTAGACACAACACTTACCTCGATCCCATACCACTCACTGCTCAATTATCGCTTTTCCTCTAGATTCCACTTTCAAACCACTCGTATCTTGCCATAATTAACTCAATAACATCAAATATTGCTAAAAAAAATCAATTTCAATATATAAATTTAGGTTTCCCAATATTTCCCCCCAAAAGTCAAAAATCGACCCCGGACCCGCTTGGTCAAAACTCGAGGTTCGGACCAAAACCCATTTACCCATTCACCCCCGAGCCCTAATATGTAATTAGTTCCGAAATCCGACCCCAAATTGAGGTCTAAATTCCCAATTTGCAAAAACCCACATCCTTCCAAAATTCCTAATTTCTACCATGAAAGAATAAGGTTTAGGACTAGGAGTCTAATGGGTGATGATGGAAATTGAAGGAAATGAGTTAAAGAGTACAAACCTATGATTTGGTGTTGAATTCCACCTTCAAAAATCGCCCTAGGTCAAGTTCTAGTGAAAGAGATATGAAATTTGAAGAAATTCCCGTTCTGGTCTGTTTTTAAGTCAGGCGTCAGGACTTCTTCGCGTTCGCGAAGGGCATGCCGTGATTGCAAAAGGAAGTGTCCCAAAGTCTTACGCGTTCGCGAGTCCCACTACACATTCGCAAAAGGCTTCTCCCCCTGGCCTTCGCGTTCGCGAGCTAGTGCTCGCATTCACGTGCAGTCTGGTTGTATTCACGAAGGGTAATGCCCCCAATGCTCCACATCCGCGACCAGTCCTTCACGTTCGCGATGAAGAAAATAACCCTGCCCCCAATTTACCTTTCGCGTTCGTGAGAGTACTGATCACGCTCAACTATGTCTTGTAGAAGACTAAACGGGCGTTGCAAATATAATCCTGGGGTATTATGCCCAGAGTCGATCCCACAGGGAATTGACGTATCAAGCAAGCTGTTAAAATACTACTCAGCTGTCACCTGATGTTATTTAAATTACTAATACTAAA
>ML395482.1:0-13549 GCA_005239525.1 Nicotiana knightiana | reverse complement strand
GGTTGTTTGGCTCTGTCGCCCGGCTATCACCCGGGTGTCTCCTTTCGCGTATTTTTCGACGTATTTGCATCCCTTTAACTCCGTTTCCATCTCCACTTCACCTACACATGAAATAAACTCCATTAAGCACATAACAAGTGTATTTTTATCATTAATGCGCATAAAATGTAAGGTGTATCACATGTTAAACTATGCAATTTAGTCTCGCATCAAGTACCTCCACGAACGCGATGAAGGGCACACCAGATATCAGCTGAAGCCAAAAACCAGAATTTTCTAAGTTCTAAATATCTCGTAGCCTATCCGAAACTCATCCGAGCCCTCGGGGCTCCAAACCAAATATGCACACCAGTCTAAAAATATCATACAAACTTGCTCGTGCAATCAAATCGCTAAAATAACACCTAGAACTACGAATTTAGTACCAAATCGCATGACATTCTCAAGAATACTTTAAAATTCCTATTTTCACAACCGTACGTCTGAATCACGTCAAATCAGTTCCGTTTCTCACCAAATTTCACAGATAAGGTATAAATATCATAATGGAACTGTACCGGGCTCCAAAACCAAAATATGGACACGATACCAACAAGATCAAACATGAACCACTTTCTTAAAATCATTAGATTTTTAGTCTTTCAATTTTCAACAAAAATTCATATCTCGAGCTAGGGACCTCGGAATTTGATTCAGGGCATACGCCCAGGTCCCATATTTTACTAAGGACCCACCGGGACCGTCAAAACACGGCTCCAGGTCCGTTTACTCAAAACGTTGACTGAATCAACTAAAATCAACTTTTAAGGCCAAAAATTATTATTTCATCAATTCTTAACATAAAAGCTTTCCGAAAACACGCTCGGACTATGCATGCAAATTGAGGAGTGTAAAAATGAGATTTTAAGGCTAAAGAGCGCAAAATTGAGTTAAAAACATAAGATGACCTGGTGAATATGTGGGGATATCTACTCCGCATGTCCGAATCGGACTCCCAAGTAGCTGACTCAACAAGCTGACCTTTCCACTGCACTCGAACTGAAGGATAACTTTTCGACCTTAACTAACGAACCTGCCGGTCTAGAATAGCCACCGGCTCCTCCTCATAAGTCAAATCCTCGTTCAACTGGATAGAGCTGAAATCTAACACGTGGGACGGGTCACCATGATACTTCCAGAGCATGGACACATGGAACACTGGATGAACTGCTGATAACCCCGGAGTGAACGCAAGTCTCTAAGCCACCTCTCTCACTCTATCGAGAATCTCAAAAGGCCCGATATATCTAGGGCTCAACTTTCCCTTCTTCCCAAACCTCATGATACCCTTCATGGGTGACACCCGCAACAACACTCTCTCTTCAACCATGAATACCACATCACGAACTCTATGGTCGCAAAACTCTTTTTCCTGGACTGAGCTGTGCGAAGTCGATCCTGTATAATCTTGACCTTGTCCAAGGCCTCCTGTACTAAATATGTACCCAACAACCGAGCCTCCCTCGGCTCAAACTGGCAACCCGCACCCTCTTAGGGCACCATATGAATGCTCGACTGGTAGCTGTTGTTGTAGGAGAACTCTGCAAGGGGCAAGAATTGATCCCATGATCCTCCGAAGTCTATTACACAAGCACAGAGCATATCCTCCAAGATCTGAATAGTAAGCTCGGACTGCCCGTCCATCAGAGGATGAAATGATGTGCTCAGCTCAACTCGCGTACCCAACTCATGTTGCACTGCCCTCCAGAAATGTGAGGTATACTGTGTACCTCGATCAGAAATGATAGAAACAGGAACCCCGTGAAGACGGACGATCTCCTGAATATAAATCTCTTCCAACCATTCCGAAGAATAAGTAACTACCACATGAATGAAGTGTGCTGACTTAGTCAGCCTATCCACAATGACCCAAACGACATTGAACTTCCTCTGAGTCCGTGGGAGTCCAACAAAAAAGTCCATAGTGATACACTCCCACTTCCACTCAGGAATCTCCATGTGCTGAAGCAAACCACCTGGTCTATGATGCTCATACTTCACCTGCTGACAATTCAGACCGAGCTACATAAGCAAATATATCCTTCTTCATCCTTTTCCACCAATAATGCTGCTGCAAGTCCTGGTACATCTTGGCGGCACCCGAGTGAATAGAATACCGAGAACCGTGGGCCTCCTCAAGGATCAACTCACGAAGCCCATCAATATTTGGCACACACATGCGACCCTGCATCCTCAAAACTCTGTCATTTCCAATAGTAACTTGCTTGGCACCACTGTGCCGCACTGTATCCCTAAGGGCCAACAAATGAGGGTCGTCATACTGACGATCTCTGATACGCTCAAACAAGGAAGAACGAGTGACTGTGCAAACTAAAACATGGCTGGGCTCTGAAGCTAGTGGCCTCTCACGAACTCGGATGAATGCAAGGCTTCCCATACTCACTGCCTTCCTACTCAATGCGTCGGCCACCACATTGGCCTTCCCCGAATGATACAAGATGGTGATATCATAGTCTTTCATTAGCTCCATCCACCCCCTCTGCCTCAAATTGAGATCCTTTTGCTTGAACAAATACTGAAGGCTGCGATGATCTGTGAAAACCTCACACAACACGCGATAAAGATAGTGCCTCCAAATAGTCAGTGCATGAACAATGGCTGCCAACTCTAAATCATGGACATGGTAATTCTTCTCATGAACCTTCAACTGTCGAGACACATATGCAATCACCCTGCCCTCCTGCATCAATAATGCTCTGAGCCTAACACAGGATACTTGTTCTTGATGGTGACCTTGTTCAACTGCCGATAATCTATACACATCCTCATAGACCCAACTTTATTCTTCACAAACAAAACTAGTTCACCCTAGGGCGAGACACAAGGTCTAATAAAGCCCTTATCAAGCAAATCCTGCAATTTTTCTTTCAATTCTTTCAAATCTGGTGGGGCCATCCGGTATGGCGAAATGGAAATGGGCTGAGTGCCCGTAGCCAAATTAATACAAAAATCAATATCCCTGTCGGGTGGCATCCCTGGCAGGTCTGCAGGAAATACCTCTGGAAACTCACGAACAACATGCACAGAATCCATAGAAGGAACCTCCACACTAGAATCACGGATATAAGCCAAATAGGCCAAACACCCCTTCTCGACCATACGCCAAGATTCATATAAGAAATAACCCTACTGGTAGAATGTCCAGGAGTCCCTCTCCACTCTAATCGATGCAACCCCGACAAGTCTAATGTCACTGTCTTGGTGTGACAGTCCAAAATAGCATGATAAGGTGACAATCAATCCATACCCAATATAACATCAAAATCCACTATACCTAAGAGCAGAAGGTCTACACTGGTCTCAAGACTCCCAATAGTGACCACACACAAATGATATACATGATCTACGATGATAACATCCCCCACATGTATGGACACATATAAAAGGGCACTCAAATTATCATGAGGTACAACCAAATATGAAGCAAAATAAGATGACACATAGGAGTAGGTAGGCCCCATATCAAATAAAACTGAAGCATCTCTACTGCAAACTGAAACAGTACCTGTAATGACAACACCAAATGACTCGACCTCAGGTCTGGCTGGAAAATCATAACATCGGGGCTGGGCCCCACCACTCTGAACCATATCCCTGGGACGGCCTCTAGCTGGTGTGTTTCCACCTCTAACGACCTGACCTTCATCTCTAATAGTCTGGCCCCTACCTCTGGATACCTGACCCCTGCCTCTGGCTGGCTGGGCAGGCGGTGCAGCAACTGGTGCCGGAACCATGGCACGAGAACCCTGATGTTGAGGCTGAACACCCAATAATCTCGAACATGTCCTCCGGATATACCCATAATCACCACACTCAAAACATGCATCCTTATACTGTGGCTATGGAAATAGAGACTTACCTGGACGAGCTGGCTGACCACGATAATCTGAAGAGGAGGTGCTCTGATAGGAGCTGGTGGTGCACTATAGGCTGGCTGCCCAGAAGGAGGTACATAAGAGCCAAAACTCCTTGAAGCACTATGGGATGCCTAAAGCGCTGAACGGAACGACCTCTACCAAAAGTACCCCTGCCTCCAGATAAGGCGCCGTTGAACCCACCGCAATGATGAGGTATCTTATCTGACCCCTAACCTCCCTATCTAAGAACCATCTCTACTCGTCTGGAAGCATTGGACTCATCCTGGAAAGAAATCTCGCTTCCAGTCTCCTTAGCCATCTGCAATCTAATAGGCTGATAAGTCCCTCAATAAACATCCTCACCCTCTCTCTCTCTCTCTCTCTCTCTCTCTCTCTCTCTCTGTGCGAAGCAAAAGAATAGCATGACGAGCCAAATCCACAAAATGGGTCTCATACTGAGTAACGGTCATGCTGCCCTGCTTGAGACGCTCGAACTGACGGCGACGCTCCTGTCTCAAGGTGATAGGCAGAAACTTCTCTAAGAAGAGATGTGAGAACTGGTCTCAAGTAAGAGTAGGCGACCCAGTTGGTCTGGTAAAAAAATAGTCCCTCCACCATTTCTTGGTGGAACCAGTCATTTAAAAAGCAGCAAAGTCGACCCCATTGGTCTCCAATATACCCATGTTCCGAAGAACCTCATGATAGCTATCAAGATACTCTCGGGGATCCTCTGAAGTAGCACCATTGAAATGGATTGGAAAGAGCTTGGTAAACCTATCCAATCTCCATAAAGCCTCAGAAGACATAGCTGATCCATCACCGGGCTGTGCCGCAGCAATCGACTGAACTACTCCGACTGGATGAGCTGCTGGAGTCTGAAACCGGGGAGCCATCTGCTCCGGAGTGTGAGTAGTAGGAGTTTGGGATCCTCCTCCAGCCTGAGATACGACTGGTGCCATGGGGATGTGCCAGTCTGGGCCACACTCTCCATAAAGCCCACCAATCGGACCAAGGCATCCTGGAGCACTGGGGTCGCAATAAACCCCTACGGGACTTGAGCTGGTCCGACATGAATAGTCAGAGCTGGAACCTCTTTATCGAACTTTACCTGAGGCTCTGCAGCTGGGGCTGCTGCTCGGGATCTAGGCTGATCCCTGCCCTTGCCTCAGCCTCGACCATTGCCCCTCATAGGAGCTGCTGCTGGAGGATCTGGCTGCTGCTCAGCTGTAGAATTGGTACATGTTCTCGCCATCTACGTGAGAATAAGAATAGGAGAGTTCAATAAGTATTGAGATAACAAAATCGCACGACAAAGTTGAATAAAAGTGAAATTTGTTCCTAAACTTCATAGCCTCTGGGAGATAAGTACAGACGTCTCCGTACCGATCCCCCAGACTCTACTAAGCCTGTCCGTAAATTTTGAGACCTAGGAAACCTAGTACTCTGATACAAACTTTTCACGACCCGAAATTTCCACAGTTGGGATCGTGATGGTGCCTAACACCACACTTGCCAGGCAAGCCAACATTAGAGATTATTTATCCATTTCTTTCCATATTTAGTAATTACCAGTGAATAGGAAAAATAAATCTAAAGATGTATATATATCTATGTCATTTACATACTACTTCTACCCAGAAATCCGGTGTCATAATTCACGAACATACTATGATTTTTTCTACAATCAAATTGTCTAAAATAAATTACAACTATTTTGGAAATAAAGGAAAAACATCAACGTAGATTTATAGAAGGGGACGCCGGGGCCTGCGGACGCCAGCAGGACTACCTTGGGTCTCCAAGCTGTATAACCTGAGCCAATCTCTCAATCTGCCACTACCTGCTCCGAAATCTGCACAGGAAGTGCAGAGTGTAGTATCAGTACAACCGACCCCATGTACTGGTAAGTGCCGAGCCTAACCTCGACGAAGGAGTGACGAGGCTATGGTGGGACACTCACAATATAACAACAGACAGTTATATCCAAGAAAGAGAAGGAAGAAGGATAATGTAAAAGCAGTAATTTGCAGAAATAAATACATAACTCAAGTGTTATCAGTATCCAGCTAGAACCAATCCTTAAGTGAAATGTAAAACTACCAAATAGCTTATATAGTCAGAGCAAAATACATAAACACATAAATTGATGCGGCGCACATCCCGATCCCACCAGACAACACAAAATCCTCCCTTATTCCACCGTAACAATAACAATAACAGTATATATATATATATATATATATATATATATATATATATATATATATATATATATATATATATATATATGTTGCGGCGCGCAACCTAATCCCAACATATGTCAATATCAATATGATAATTCACCCTTATTACACCATATCAATCCACCCTTATTCCTCATGTTGCGACGTGCAACCCGATCCCACCGTATAAACATATTCACCCTTATTACTCCATAACAATCCTCCCTTATTCATCCTGTTTCGGCGTGCAACCCGATCCTACCGTATTAGAATGAATTACAAGAGTGTACAGAAGTCTCACAAAATTTACACAAGGCCCTTACCAACACTTAGAATTTAAAACAAGGAAACCGGGAGCCTATAATCAATAAAACTCTATACAATTAATACTACTCAGCAAGACCAAACCAGGATATCACAAAAATACCGGCAAGAACAACTTAAACAAATAACGGGGAACAAAAATTCTACAGGGTAACAAATATCTTCAACAAGGGAAGCACAATATCTAACAGGTAGAAATTAGGCATGGAATTACAAGTAAACATGTAACAATTAAAGCAGGGAAGAAACAATATAAAGAGAAAAGAAAGAAACAAGTAAAACAGATAAATTGGCGGCGCATAGGTACTCGTCACCTCATGTATATGCCGCTCACATGCTTTATCATATAGAAAATAAGGCAAAGGTTCCTAAACTCTCAAGTCAAGGTTAGACACAACACTTACCTCGATCCACAGGCCACTCACTGCTCAATTACCGCTTTCCCTCTAGATTCCACCTCCAAACCACTCGTATCTAGTCATAATTAACTTAATAACATCAAATATTTCTAAAGAAATCAATTTCAACACAAAAATTTATTCCCAACATCTCCCCCAAAAAGTCAAAAATGACCTCGGGCCCGCTTGGTCAAAACTCAAGGTTCAGACCAAAATCTATTTACCCATTCACCCCCGAGCCCTATTATGTAATTAGTTCCGGAATCCGACCCCAAATCGAGGTCTAAATTCCCAATTTGCAAAACCCCCATTCTTCCAAAATCCCTAATTTCTACCATGAAAGAACAAGGTTTAGGACTAGGAATCTAATGGGTGATGATGAAAATTGAAGAAAATGAGTTAAAGAGTACAAACCTATGATTTAGAGTTGAATTACCCTTTCAAAAATTGCCCTAGGACGAGTTCTAGGGAAAGAGATATGAAATTTTGAAGAAATTCCCGTTCTGGTCTGTTTTTAAGTCAGGCGTCAGGCCTTCTTCGCGTTCGTGAAGGGCCTGCCGCAATAGCGAAAGGCAGCAGCCCAAAGGCCTACGCGTTCGCGAGTCCCACTACACATTCACGAAAGGTTGATCCCCCTTGGCCTTCGCGTTCGCAAGCCAGTGCTCGCGTTCGCGTAGAAGAACGACTGTCCCCTGCCCCAAGTCCCTTACGCTGCGCGTTCGCGTAGAGTCTGGTCGCGTTCGCGAAGGGTAATGCCCCCAATGATCCGCGTTTGTGATGGAGAAAATAACTTTGCCCCCAATTTACCTTTCGTGTTTGCGAGAGTACCTCCGCGAACGCGATGAAGAGCACACCAGATATTAGCTTAAGCCAAAAACCAGATTTTTCTAAGTTCTAAACATCTTGTAGCCTATCCAAAACTCACCCGAGTCCTCGAGGCTCCAAACCAATCATGCACACCAGTCTAAAAATATCGTACGCACTTGCTTGTGCGATCAAATCGCCCAAATAACACATAGAACTACGAATTTAGCACCACATCGCATGAAATTCTCAAGAATACTTTAAAATTCCTATTTTCACAACCGGACATCAGAATCACGTCAAATAAGTTCCGTTAAATATCATAACGGAACTCTACAGGGTTCTAGAACCAAAATACTGACCCGATACCAACAAGATCAAACATTAGCCAATTTCTTAAAATCATTAGATTTTTAGTCTTTCAATTTTCAACAAAAATTCATATCTCGAGCTAGGGACCTCGGAATTCGATTCCAGGCATATGCCCATGTCCCATATTTCACTACGGACCCACGGGGACCGTCAAAACACGGGTCCGGGTCCAGGCCCGTTTACTCAAAACATTGACCGAAGTCGACTAAAATCAACTTTTAAGGCTAAAAATTATTATTTCATCAATTTTCATCATAAAAGCTTTTCGGAAACACGCCCGGATTGCGCATGCAAATCGAGGAGGGTAAAAATGAAAATTTTAAGGCTAAAGAGCACAAAATTGAGTTCCAAAACATAAGATGACCTTTTGGGTCATCACGTACAGTCTCGTAGTCCCAAACGTAAATGTGCAGGAGGATCTTCCGGAATACCATTCCGTAGTCCCAAAGTAAATATTGCAAGACATGGGGATCTTCCGGAATNGGGGATCTCCCGGAATACCGTTCCGTAGTCCCAAAGTAAATATGCATCCAAACAATAGAATTCAATAGTCACGGTACAAAATTTTACAGTTCAACCTAAGTACAAGTTAAGGAAAGACATGTAAATTCACTAAACATGTTACACGTAGTTCAAGTAAATAGTTAAGGCAAGTAGGCATGCTATTCTAGTCTAGCAGGATACTACACATGCTGATAAGACTCGAATAAGAAGGAAAACAGGGCATTTCTTAGTAGAAAACAATTTTTTTACAACAATTAGCCTGTGTACGTACTCGTCACCTCATGTACACGACGCTCACGTATAAAAACAGTACCAATCCTAAGTGAAGTTCTCCCACACAAGGTTAGGCAAGCCACTTACATCGAACCAAGCTCCAATTAATCCGAAATAATGCTCTTTCCACGAATATCCGACTCCGAATGGACCAAATATAGCCAAAATCAATTACATAACACAAATATAACTACAAAATCTAGTGAACAGAATCGAAGTTAAAGGAAGAAATTGGAAAATCGCTCCAAAAGATTCCCTGGGCCCATGTCTCAGAATTGGGTAAAAGTCACAAATTATGAACACCCATTCACTCACGAGTCTAACCATACCAAATTTGCTCAAATCCGATACCAAAATCCCGATCAAACCCCAAAATTCGGCCTAAGGATTTTCCCCAAATTTTCCCCAATTTCCCACTCCAAATCACTAATTTAATGATGAAATTAAAGACATAATCATGGGAATTAACCAAAACTAGGTAAGAATAACTTATCCCAAACACCCACGCAAGAATCTCTCCAAAAATCTCCTTCTACCGAGCTCCTAATTCAATTTTGTGATATGAACTTAAAACCTTCGATTTGAACCTTTAAATCTTCCCAGGTGCTCCCTTCTTCACGAACACGGAATATCCCTCGCGTTCGCGAAGAGCAAATTACTCTTGCCCAGAAATTCTACATCGCGAACGCGAAGGCCTCACAACTCAACCTACTCGAACACGGGACCAACATCGCGAACGCGTAGGCATAAGGTCCTGGGGACCCAGTAACCAATCCCTCATACGCGAATGCGGGACATTCTTCGCAAACGCGTAGGCATATGATCTCAAAGCTTCGCGAACGCGAAGCATAAAATTTATATCTTGCCAAGATTCTCTTCACGATTGTGGAACACCCCTCGCGAATGCGAAGAAGGAAACCAACAACTAAAGAACAACAGAATCTACTATCTCCCAAAGGTAAAAAATGATCCGTTAACCACCCGAAACTCACCCGAGGCCCTCGGGACCTTAACCCAACCTACCAACATGTCCTAAAACACCATGCGAACTTAGTCGAACCTTCGAAAAACTCAAAACAACATCACAACACCAATTTACACACGAATTCAAGCCTAATATCAAAATTTTCACTACCGGCCAAAATTCCATCTTTCGCCAATTCAAGCCTAATTCTACTACGGACCTCCAAATCACATTCCGGACATGCTCCTAAGTCCAAAATCACCTAAAAAAGCTAACATAAACATCAAAATTCAAATTTGAGGTCATTTACACACAAGTCGACATCCGGTCGACTTTTCCAACTTAAGCTTCTAATTAAGAGACGAAGTATCTCAATTCACTCCGAAAACCAAAACGAACCCTCACGGAAAGTCACAATAGCAGAAGTAGATAAGGGGATAGAAATTAATAGGGGATCGGGGCTATAATTCTCAAGACGATTAGGTCGTCACATCCTCCCCGTCTTAAAAAAATCGTTCGTCCTCGAACGAGTATAGAGAGATAGCTGAAGCTGTGAAAAGATGAGGATAACGGCTATGCATATCTTGCCAGTCTCCCAAGTCACCTCCTCGACCGGCTGGCTCCTCCACTGAAACTTTACTGAAGCAATGTTATTTGACCTTAGTTTTCTTACCTCCCTATCCAAAATAGCCATTGGCTCATCGACATAAGATAGATCCTTATCCAACTGGACTGAGCTGAAATCCAATACATGAGCCGGATCACTGTAATACTTCCGGAGCATAGAAACGTGGAATACCGTATGAACCCCTACTAGACCCGCTCTCCAACCATGAATGCTACATGAAGCAAGACCCGCTGTCCACCCATGAATGCTACATCGCGAACCTTTCGGTCCGCATAACTATTCTGTCTCGACTGGGCTGTGCGGAGTCTATCCTGAATCACCTTCACCTTATCCAGGGCATCCTGGACCAAGTCTGTACCCAATAATCGGGCCTTGCCCGGCTCGAACCAACCCACTGGGGACCGACACCGCCTACCATACAGAGCCTCATACGGTGCCATCTGAATGTTGGACTGATAACTGTTGTTGTAGGCAAACTCCGCAAGTGGAAAGAACTGGTCCCATGAAACTCAATCACACACGCACATAGCATGTCCTCTAGAATCTGAATAGTGCGATCAGACTGCCCGTCCGTCCGAGGGTGAAATGTTGTGCTCAGCTCAACTCTAGTACCCAACTCTTGTTGTACGTCTATCCAGAATCGTGATGTAAACTGCATACCCCGTTTAGAGATAATAGATACCGGTACGGCATGAAGCCTGACGATCTCACGGATATAGATTTGAGCTAGCTGCTCGAAAGAATATGTAGTCATCACTAGAATGAAATGAGCTGAGTTGGTCAGCCGATCCAAAATCACCTAAATAGCGTCGAACTTCCTCAAAGTTCGTGGGAGCCCAACTACTAAATCTATGGTGGTCCGCTCCCACTTCCACTCTGGGGTATCTAACCTCTGAAGCAAGCCACCCGGTCTCTGATGCTCGTACTTAACCTGCTGACAGTTGAGACACGAGCCACAAACCCAACTATATCCTTCTTCATCCTCCTCCACCAATAGTGCTGTCTCAAATCCTGGTACATCTTCGCGGCACCCGGATGGATGGAATACCGCGAGTTGTGGGCCTCCTAAAGAATCAACTCCCGAAGCCCATCCACATTGGGCACACATATTCGGACCTACATCCTCAACACGCCGTCATCACCAATAGTCACATCTCTAGCATCACCTCGCCGAACCCTGTCCTAAAGGACGAGCAGATGGGGGTCATCATACTGATGCTCCCTGATACGATCATAGAGGGAAAACCTAGAGACCATACAAGCCAACACCCGTCTCGGCTCTGAAATATCTAATCTGATAAACTGGCAACCTAAGGCTTGAACATCCAATGCTAAGGGTCTGTCTGCTGCTTGAAGATATGCTAAACTCCCCAAACTCTCCACTCGGCGACTCAAAGCATCGGCCACCACACTGGGCTTCCCCGGGTGGTACAAAATGGTGATGTCATAATCTTTAAGATCCTTTTGCTTGAATAGGTGCTTCAAACTCCGGTGATCGGTGTAGATCTCACAAGGCACACCGTACAAATAGTGCCGCCAAATCTTCAGGGCGTGAACAATAGCTGCTAACTCAAGATCATG
Source organism: Nicotiana knightiana (assembly GCA_005239525.1). Lineage (NCBI taxonomy): Eukaryota > Viridiplantae > Streptophyta > Magnoliopsida > Solanales > Solanaceae > Nicotiana > Nicotiana knightiana. Next base: position 1,562 of record ML395482.1, on the reverse strand, counting down.
GACATGATAGTTCTTCTCATGTACCTTCAACCGTCTGGACGCCTGGAAATCACCCTATATGCAAGACTAATTCGCGAAGCATCACAATAGACGATGTAAGACCCCGAACCTATAGGCAATACCAATAGTGGGGTTGTAGTCAAAGCTGTCTTGAGCTTCTGAAAGCTCTCCTCACACTCCTTTGTCCACCGGAATGGAGCACCCTTCTAGGTCAGCCTCGTCATAGGTGCTGCAATAGATGAGAACCCCTCTACGAAATGACGGTAATACCACGCCAAACCAAGAAAACTGCGGATCTCCGTGGCTGATGACGGTCTAGGCCAACTCTACACTTCCTCCACCTTCTTCGGACCCACCTTGATCCCATCACTCGATACTATGTGGCCCAAGAATGCTACTGAATCTTGCCAAAAGTCACACTTAAAATTTTTAGCATACAACCTCTTCTTCCTCAAAGTCTGAAGCACAGTCCTCGGGTGCTGCTCATGGCCATTCCGAGTCGGGGAGTACACCAGAATGTTGTCAATGAACACAATGACAAATGAGTCAAGATAAGGCAGGGACAGACTGTGCATCAAATGCATAAAGGTTGTTGGGGCATTGATCAGCCCGAAGGACATGACAAGAAACTCATAGTGACCATATCTGGTCCTAAAAGCAGTTTTCGGGATATCGGGCTCCCGAATCTTCAACTGATGATAACCTGAACGTAAGTCAATCTTGGAAAATACCTTGACACCCTGTAACGGATCAAATGAGTCATCAATGCGGGGAAATGGGTACCTGTTCTTCACTATAATCTTGTTTAACTGGCGATAATCAATACACATACGCATAGAACCATCCTTTTTCTTTACAAACAAGACCGGAGAACCCCAAGGTGACACACTAGGCCGAATGAATCCTTTATCAAGCAACTCCTGCAACTGCTCCTTCAACTCAGGAGGAGCCATATGGTAAGGAGTAATAGAGATGGGCTGAGTGCCCGGCAACAAATCAATGCCAAAATCAATATCTCTGTCGGGCAGCATGCCCGGAAGATCAGCTAGAAACGCATCTGGGAAATCCCTCACTACTGGAACTGATTCAACTGTAGGGGTATCAATACTGACATCTCTCACATAGGCTAAATACGCATCACACCCATTCTCAATCATTCGTTGATCCTTAATAAATGAAATAACCCTGCGGGGAGTATACCCTAAAGTACCCCTCCACTCTAATCGTGGTAAGCCTGGCATAGACAGCGTCATAGTCTTAGCGTAACAATCAAGAATAGCATAATGGGGCGACAACCAGCCGATGCCCAAGATAACATCAAAATCTACCATGCTGAGCAATAATAAATTGACCATATCTCAAAACCACTAAAAGAAGTCAAACACGACCGATATACGCAGTCCACAACAAGAGAATATCCCACAGGAGTAGATACATAAACATGGGAACTCAAAGAATCCTGAGATACGCCCAAATGTGGAGCAAAATAAGAAGACACGTATGAATACGTAGAGCCTGGGTCAAATAATACCGATGCATCTCTATGATAGACTGGAACAATA